>CALYDF020004005.1:0-23234 GCA_944474145.2 Dicrocoelium dendriticum
TTCCGTTTAGAGGTCACACACCATCGTGTATACGCTAGTACATCATATCTTTTATTTTGCAACACAATGTAGCTTAATCGTGCGTACTCAACTTCAAAGCTGAAGTTCTCGTATGCATGGAAATACAGACCTAACTCGATACACAATCTATTTGTTGTACTGCTTAATTTGGCTTTACATGTAATGCGAAATTCATGCCATAATTTCCAGATTACCAGCCAGCTACAACCTGTGATTTGTTACTGGGTAGTATTGAAATGAATTCCCTAGCACTTTATGAATTTAGCGCCGCCACATGATCAAGGATTCCAGTTAACATAGACAATTGTTTACCTTAGCCATTGCGTCTCCTTCTCTAACAGGCGCAAGTGCGTAGATATTAGCCTTGAATTAATTTACCTGTTGTTCGACATGAACTACAAAAGTTTACTCTACCCACTGTAGATCAATGTACTGGAGTTCTGGCAGTTACTTACTTGTTGACAGAAAGCTATTTTACGTATCCTTGCGAGTACCGGCAGGAATGACTTGCACTGAAGAAGTGCTATAATGTAAACCACGTGTTACTTATACCTACCGCCAGAACAAAATGGTTAAATCGGAATTATCAACTTTTGGGGAAAGTAGAGTGCACAAGCTGTTGCATGTATGAGTTGCGCAGTTAAATGGTGTCCACCCTGGTTTCTCAATTACCAGATCAATGTTCTTACATTGTACTTATATTTAGTCGCATCAAATAAACGAGTTTTTTTAGCTGCAATCCAGGTATTACATAAAGATTATATCGGTCCGCATTGCATTGCTTCAGGGGATGGAAGGGTTGACAAACTGCTCTCATCCTGTGCCACTAACGGCCTGCCGATCACGAACATTCGGTTTGCAATAAGTGCGAGGGTTATAGCAACTTAGACGCACCTACGGATGGTTCACGCTCAAATGCTCGACTATTTCGTCATACGTGGGCGCGACATGCGTGAAGTGCGCATGAGATCTGTACTGCTTGGAGCTCAGTGCGGCACTGATCACAAGTTGGTGCGCACCAAAGTATACATAAATTTTCTTAAATCTAAGTAACACACTTCTTCAGTAAACCGATGGACCTATTACACGTCTTCCCTAGTTACTGTATTAGGCTGCGGCAATGATGGCTGCAAGCCTGTGTGCTGTGGAATACATAGACAGAGTCAGCGACCCGTGTCTCTACCTACACCGCCAGTGACAGCTGCCGCCGAGACTGTCGGCCGCGCCGACGGTAAGCGACCTGATGGGTTTGATGAGAACAGTGCGACGATTGGTGCATTGGTGTGTGAGCCGAATGCAGCATTTGCTGCACATATGTCAAACCCCAAGTGACATGAGAAGAGGAGTCATTTTCGCGCAATTAGGTGCGATGGCTAGGGAGTTCCGCTGCATTAGCAATACATGGTGGACGGAGAAGCGAGGAAGAGACTTACCCCTGTTTGTTTAATATTTGTATGCACGTCTCGATGAAGTGTGGTATAATGAGGCTTGTGCTAATAGTGTAAGAGTAACACACCCTACCAATCGTGGGTTTCAGAAGGTGTAAGCAAACTACGCCGCGAGAAACTATACGTATCTTGCTGCTTGCTGAGGACTGTTCCTTGTTTGCACGCAGCGCGGATGAATTGCCACACATGACAATACCATTTCTCACTTGCTAATATTCTTATCCCCAACGCTAATATCCTTGGGACAGAAGCTATTATATTTAGTGCAGAAGCTATCATCCTCAGTGCAGCAGCTTTCCTCCTTAGTGTAAATGCTATCATCCGATAATCATCGCACTTGCATCCACGTAGCACTGCGAGGGCAGAGGCTACCAGCCAATAGAATTCGGTATAGCGTGGAGACTGAGCACAGTGACGCGCAGAATACTCACGCTTTCGGAGGTGGGTAAGAAAACTGTGAGACCTGGGTGAGATTAGCGTGGTCCAACTCAAATGGATGGCAAGTAAGACTTTAATAAACGGAGCTCAGCCGTTGCACAGTGCGCTGCGCACCCTCACTGGACAATGGGGGTGTCTGGGACATCCATTGGAGCGCGCGCAGTCCCTGAAGGAAGGGAAACGCGTGCGTTCAGAGCACCGGGTATACGCCTAAAGTGTAGTCAAGCCCCTTTCGTAAGTGAGGAAATGAGATGTCTGAGGATAGGGCGCATGTGATGCACGCATGACAACAGTGCACGACGTTGGCTTGGTACTAAAAAGGTGCTCTAAACAATAGGCGCAGATGGGTTGCCTCGTTTTAGTGGGTATTCAGGATAGTTCGGTCGGATAGTTGAAGGCGCAGTAGAAGCTACTGTTTGACGTCGAAGTCAAGTTGTCCGTAACATAAGGAGCGGAACGATCTCCGTCGCAGCAGAATGGATACCAATCACTACACGTAAGTTCTTTCTTTATGTGATGAAATATCACTTTTGTGACTGATCCAAGTGGCTAAGTTGAACGTGGGGTAGAGGGTAATCATATTCCAAAACATTCGCCCCTATACCAACCACACAGGTCAAATCTGATCGAGGTAAACAGGACAGCTCCAGGATGGAATGATATAATCACCAATGGAGAGATGAAGGAGGCATGTGTTATATGTTTGATTGCAGCCTTGCAATTTCCTTTCAAAGGATATGTTTAGCGGTGAATTACATTTCTTCCTCCTTATTCCGCAAGTGCGTAGACATGTAATAGTTTATTGCGAAGGGATTACACTACAAGCAGCTGCTCTCGTGAAATATGGAGGTATTGCGATCCAGTGAACTCTACGGCAGTGGTACCCAACCTTTGTATCGCTGTGGACCGGTCGGCGTTTGATAATTATACTCCATCCCGCTGAGGGAGTTTGTTGAACGTTTACATTTTAGATTGTTCTGAGTGCATAATTTTAATGTAATTATGAATGAACAAGCCTTGAAAATAAGACCCGGTTGCACCAAAAAATAGATATAAATTGATATAATACGTTAACTCACTAGGACGCTAAATTACGGACAACCATGAGCTCGTTCCTCTGCAACGAGACGGCTCCATCTGGGGGAAATAGGAGACAATGACGCTTGATGTGTACTGCCTAGGTCCAGTTAATTTGGTTGCTTTGTTTTGGCTGCTGACATTGCAGAAAACCCCGCTTCACACAGTTAGGTTATCAGAAATGACAATCCGCTCGTAATTCACTATGAGTTTAATTGCAGAACATCGGTGATGTTGTTTGTCTCAAACGTACTATCAAGACCGCCGTCATTTGCAATCTCAGTAATGGTGCATGATGTGGGATAGATGAGTAATAATAATGCGATAATCTCACAAATTGTGAGTTAACAGTTTAGTAACAGACCTGCAAATTGTCGAAATTCACAACCTTTAAAAAATCATGCACACATTTCTATTGCCATAATCATTATCCACCAGATGAAAATATATCAAATATAGTGATCTATTGCTTGGAAATTGAAGTGAAAGGAATTTAGTTATTTCCTCACTTCCAGAAGCAGTACAAGCATGACACTGTGTATTGCGTAGGAGCGCGAAATATCAACTTCACGCTGTACCTCTGTGAATGTATACGTTTTCAGAACTTTTGTAGAATCCTGTTCCTGCTGGTAGTCTGATTATTTATTCACATCCTCAGCTACTAAAATTGATGTGGTTGACAGGTCCCAGTTTATTACTTTTGTGTGACATGTTTGGAAATAAGAATCAACCAGCTGACTGTCAGCTAGTTTGCATCCAAACAATTCCGCTGAGAGAGTATCCATAGTAATTGCGTTTGAAGGAGGCACAATTTGCTTATATGTCTCAGGTCAAGTTTGCATTGTTCTTTCAGAATCTATTTCTGCAGTACAAGGAAATCCAGCTTTAAAAACAGAGGTGGTTGAGTTCTGCACTTCCTTCCAAATAGAAGTTATGTAGAACACGACGTTTAATAAATTTACTCGTTTCATGAAATTAGTTCCGGACATATCTTTGTGACGTTCCATGATTGTTATAATATGGAGAAGATGTTTTTTTTCTAAACCGATTTAAGCGCCTGAATGACACCCCCGTCGTAGGGTTGAAGTAACACAGTGGTGTTGGGTGGCAGGAACTGCAATTTGATATTAAGTAGGTGGAATTAGGAAGAGCAACGGCTTTGTCGAGAGAAGGTATGATGTTGCGTTTTTCTGTATTTCCCCTTAGATCTTCGGAAATAGCTGCAGCCATCCATGCCTTTTGTTATCCTTGTAAACTGCAGGTAGTTTTTCATGTTGATATTTCTAAAATTTGAGTGTTGGCTGATTTCAAAATCACTGCAGTCCGTTCTCATTCCACTAGTTTGGTAGTGCACAACATATCTGTGATAAGCGCCTTGATTCTTTTCCTATCTGCGCGTTTCTATCCTTTTACACAAAGCCTTTATCCGACGCCGTTTTGAATAGCAAAGCAGTTTCCTATGAATTACAAATGTCTTCAGCTGTGTAACCGGGACATATTTCGGGCAATTTTTCTGCCTACTCGGATGCAACACACATATCTGAGTCACCGTTACGCCCGATCGCTTACCAAACACAAGATCGTCTACTGATGAAAGCCTGTAGCCAACTGTTTGACGATGTAGTCTGTTTTGCAATTCTTTTGCGAAGTGTAATGCTCGTTCTTAAATCAGGTGTCCAGATAATAGGATTTTCGCGTCAGTGCTGACTGGCACTTTTCCCAGCAAGGTGCGTTCATATCTTCGTTACCCATTTTTCTATCATTCTCTTTTTTCAGTCTTGTGTGTGGTTCACAAAGTCATTCAAAAACGGCTTTCCTCTTTCATGTTACATGAATTTGTGTTCTTCCTAATCTGAAATTTTGCGCCCATGTTAGCGAACTGTTCTTTCTCAATATCGCCGAATCACTGATACCATTACTTTACGTGTGAATGCATTTGGCTTCGCTGAAATGGAATCAGCCACTTTTTCCTTCGTAAGAACGTTCAAAAAGAACTAGAAAAACGAACATGAAGATTCAGTAAGGACCTACGGCAGCAGTACCCGCTCAGTTCAGACAATCGACTGGTTACACAGTAAAAAATACACACAGAAAGTGGTAGTCACAGTACTTGCGACTGTATAACAGTATCACAAATCCCAGAGTGTGCGAGGGGAGTAGCACTGCTCTTTTATTGTGTAACATTGCTCTATCAGATTTGTTCATTGCACAGTCTATAGCAGCATACATGCATTAGTGACATTGGGTGAAAACCCAGAGGGAGTGATGCGTCACTCGACAATTCTGATGTTGTTTCTCCATGTCGTAGGTTGTCCACCGCGCCTGTCCAGCAACCGCGAATAACGCGCGACACGGAAAACGATGACCGGGCATACGTAGTACGTATGCAAGACACCGCAGCTGACTCAACGGGACGAGCTCCTCCAGCGAATGGCTGCCTTCACCCAAATCACGCTGTCTAACTTCCACATTGCTTATGTGGTGCAGCGGCCACATACGGGCAATCGACCGTAAGCAACGGTGATCAAAGACATAGAGCCGGCGCAGATCAGCGATACGAACAGGCCAAGTCTCGAAACCGTACAACAGTACAGCTCGGACAGTCGCACAATAAACCCGTCCTTTGATGGATATACCAATTTTACTGCGGCGCCACAAGTGCTTTAGCCTAGAGAAAGCGAGGGTTGCTCTTGAGATACGCAACAAAATCTGGTCTCCAATAGCTCTATTGGCTGTGATGCAACTACCCAGGTAGGCAAAACTCTCCGTAACCTCCAGTGTCTCACCACCAAGAGTGTGTGCAGGTACAGGCATCTGGAATTCTTGGAAAATGAGCTTTGCAATTTGATGGGGAAATGTAGTCCCATATATTGATGCTTCAATCGCCAAATGGTTGAGTGCGAGTTAGACGGCCTGTGGACCATCACCCAGCAAGACAATATCATCAGCGTAGTCCAAGTCAACAGCTCGGCTACCTGGAAGGAGGTCAACGCCAGCGCATTTAACGAATTATGCAGAGCGTTCTTTAGGACTTCCTCAATGGCAACGTTATTAAGATATTTGCGCCTACTTTGTCCCGGCATATCCCGGATGACAGCTTTAGCCAGAAGTTACGTATATTGGCTTTTTATTGACAACGCTATCCATGATTGTGTCCCCACATACAGCATATGTGCATCAGCAGCGAAACTTCCAAGCAAATGAATTCAACCCTGGATGCCAGTCTCTAAGCCATAGGAGGGAATGTACCATGATTTCCCTGGTCCAGTTCAAAGCCAGTGTTTTTGAATTGTGATTGATGTGTATACCAAGTGTCCGCACGTATACCTGATGAATACAAATACGACAGCGGCCGCGGTACGAAAATTACAACAGTTATTTGCACAGTTCGGTTCACCAAACACCTTAGTTTCCGATAACGGTTCGCAATTTATCTCCAACGATGTTGAAGATTTTTGTCAGTGTAATTGTATCAAGCACTGCCGGTCGCCTCCGGGTCATCCCCAGTCCAACGGGTAAACATAAAGATTCGTGGATACCATCAAACGTTTACTTCTAAAGCTGCGGCGGGAAGAACACATATAGGAGATCATACAGCTGTTCCTGTTAAGTAATCTGGGCTACGCAAAACCTCGATCTACCAGGCGGCAGATCCCCAGCGGAAGCCATGTTCGGGCGTGAGACACGTCCTCTAATTGATGCAGTACTCCCTAAGCTTACGCAACAGCTACTAGCATCAGGCTTGAACAGACGTTTTCTACTAGGGCAGCCAGTGTACGCGTTGGATGCATGGCCGAACCACCAAACCTAGCAAACTGCAGTGGCATGATAAAGAAAATGCTCTGTGCTGTACGTGGTGTCTGTCCGAACGTTGTCTGTCATACGGCACGTCAATCAGTGACGCAAACGACGGATCGAACAAAGAGTCAGTTCCACTTTTGAGTTGCCGTTTGATATATTGCTGGACACGTTTGAAGTACCAAAAATTGGGAGGCGTGTTGAACCAACAGAGACGTGCGCAGAGAAGTGCTCCGGAGTCACTAGGAGAATTATGCGACCTACTAAACCTATGCAACTTTTACAGGTGAACCCAGCGCTTCATTCGAAGGAGTCGGAAGAATTTGTTTTCAAAGATGGAGATGTTACAATAGGCTATTTGGTGCCTTAAAAGTATAATGTCGTTCCACACATCTGACCGTGAACTTCACTCTCACCCATCGGTCCACTGTGGTTCAAATCCATCAGGCCGCCTCCAATCCGAAACACTCTTGTCTTGTCCGTTGCGTGTGACTTGAGGTCTGGTCCATACACTGTCCGGTGCATTGAAGGTCTTTGTTCTGACAGCCCTAAGCCCAATTAACCGCAATTATAACACTTAATTAAGCGCCTATGTAGGATCAAGTTTGCATGCTGTTCCTGGCCGTATGTCCGGTTTAATGACGGTGCATTAGAAGTCCGTAGACTAAGGGAAGTTTGCATCGCTCCGAAACAATGCATTTGTACCTGATGAACTGATGGCGTTCAACATCAATGGACAAGTATACTCCTTAGACATCCTGTGAAGTCCTCTCCATGTTCCGTTAACCCAGGTCATTGTTCAAGCCTATGGTAGGTGACCTACACAGGGTTTAAGGTGTATCTGTCTGGGAACTTACAGATAGTCGGCTTGTTACGAGCTGATTAGCTGCAGGTACATCCTGCGTGGTTATACTAAGGTGTTAGTCGTATGCTATGATGTTGTTGTATCCGTACGCGATTGCTGCGTACCGATTTGAGTGTAGATCGAATTTGACAACGGCTAAATCTGTCTGCCTTTTGAAAGCAGCCAGTGAAGCATTTAACGTCCCCTGCAACTTAGTTAGGACCATTGAAAGCGAAGTTTCACTAGTCCCTCAACCATTTTTTACTTCGCCTCCCCACATTATGCCTGCGGATATCTCTGAACTCTGTGAATACCCTCTGGGTGTAACTTCCAAGCGGTGTAATCAAAATCACTACGGTGACCAAAAGGGCTGTCGGTATACTACTTTGACTCCCTCTAATCCCTCACAGCTTGCCCGTTATGAGTGGTTGTACCGATGCTTCTGCCTCACTTGTTTGAGTAGGCACATAAAGCACGCGCCACCCTAATGTACCATCTCACTGTTGGTTTTATTTTTCAAATATTTGTTGGCATAACCTAAGTGGAGTGCATAGTGGCACTCAGTTGCTATTGCTTCCAGTCCTGCGTGGTTCCCTCGGACATGGAAGTACTTCGAGTAAATTATGATAACAGTTGTTTCCTCCTGCGTCCGTAACAGGTTGTGATGCAGTGGAATCAGCAGTTGAGGTCACATATTTAGGTAGTGTAGAATATCAGTGCGGTGGCTACATAAATAGACTGACAACAAATGACCGCGAATAGTGCAACTGGAATCCCAGAGTGAGTACACTCCGTCCATCTGTTCATTCTGTAATTAAGATGTGTGTACATCAGCCTGAGAGTTACCTGTCACACCTTAGCGTTGCCGGGCTTGTAAACATGACCTCCTACATTCCAGTTGTACTTGTGTCCGCATAGCCAAAATGTCGTCCTCCGGTCACCGTCATGGCATGGTCTATTAGGGTGGCGCCTCTTTACGTAAGCACAGAACTTCTATGGATTTGCTGCGGCTGCATCAGCCACATCGTTCTCGTACCGAAGAGGAGCAGTCCTAAGATGTTGCTTACATTTATTTCCAACCGCCCGATATCTTTCACAGGTGCTGGTTGATGAAGCAGATTGGTAAGTTTGCCAGCGCTTAGAGCGTTTCCTGAGCAGGTGTTTACCTGTATAATCTATCCATAGAGGCTTCTCTTGTGTCATGCTTTTGGTAATGTGAGGGATGTGGGGAGCAGCGATCTCGGTGAGGTATGCTTTCAGTTTCTCCCAGAATGTCTCAAAGGTGTCAGCCGCGGTGATTGCACAAAGCTGAACTGAATTTTGTCTCCCACTGCGTTAAAGTCTGTCTGCCAAATATTTGGACATGCCTCATTTAGTTAGAGCACATCGAAAGGATATGCAGACATTGTCATTGGCTCCTAGAGGACAGCCGTATGTTATTTGATATATGAAATCGTGTGACTTCGTAAAAAGGAGATCCAAGGTAGACGGAAGCTGGTTACTCATATATCTAGTCGGGAGGTCCACGAATTTATTCAAAGTTAGTAGCAACGTTAGCTCGAGGTGATCCGAACCGAAAGTGCCCACTGCCGAACTGCAAGCTAGATCAGCTTAATAGACTTCAGGGACGTTGAAATCACCCTGTATTAGACACCTGATGGCAGCTTAAGTACGAATAAACTCAATAAACTCTCTGCAAATATTTCCAGGACATAATGTACCACTACAACTGAAAGCTGAGCATAGAATAGCATGCAATAGTCGACTGGGTTTCACGGTTTTCTCCGGTAACATTAAAACACAAGTCCTCAACACACCAAATTGACAGCTCACATAAGGAGCCATGCCCCATCTTGGCGTCCAACGGAGCGATCACATCTAAGCAGTGTTTAGCCAGGTAAACATATTTCACTGTCTATGATATCCGGGGACAACCACGTTTCAGTGAGAGCAAGTTTGCCAGGAAAAGATTCGACTCCAAGTAGATCTACCTCATGTACCTTGTTCCTTAGGCTACGCACATTGATAAGCACTACCCGAAGGAAATCTGCATGACCAGTCCTGGGTCGTTTGCTAACAGGAGGGGTTATGGTAAGGCAGAATTTGACTTCCGGCTGACCACCTGAAAACCCACAACACGAAGGGCTTGCTCACCAGCAGCCCGGCTACTGTTGAGGCTTTTGATGACTTCCTCTTACTTCAACAGATCTGTCGGTGGGAGGTCCGGTTCAACGCTGATGTTGCTACTGTTGAGTTTGAATGCAAAAGGCATAAACGCTCAGCGTTCCTGCGGGGTTGAGGGGACTACACGCAGTAGTCTGGGTCGCGCATTGGGCGTACTGACACGGACGTTCCCCAGTCTGGTTAGCTTCCTGATACTGACACCGGGGAAGCAAGGTGGATGCATAATCTTGACGCAGAGCTTGAATCACTTGAGGTCAACCAGCACTAGTACCCTGGGAATAGCTGTCGCAGATTCAGCAACGTTACGGAAGATAACGCTGTTATCAGCAAAATAATCACCTCGACGAGTCGTATTTATTTTACGAGTCTTTAACTCGACCCCAGGTTCGATCGGTTTGCCAGGTGACGCGACGCGCTTCTTCGCCAAGGGAGCTAGAGTATTTGAGGTTGAGGTTTTGTGTTCTATCTCCAACTCTTTCCCCGGTCTAGTTTTTCTGACCTTGTGGGTTTGGCAGAAGTCGATATGGCGCGTTTCTTCGCCAATGGAACTGGGGTGATTGGAGCTGGAGGTTTTTGCTCTTCCTTCAATACCTTTATGTGTTCAGTACCTTAGACCTTTGAGGCAGTTTTAGGGTACTTCTTAGCCCTCTTCATCTTGCTAGAAGATCCGTCTTGCCTTGGACGACTTCCAGTACATCAGAGACCTCGTTAGGGACATTCTGGGTAGCTAGTGCACACGACACGGTAGCCATCATCTCAGTCGGATTCGCATCGACAGTAGGTGAGGTTAGTTGCGTGGCATCATCCGATGAGCCGACATCCATAGAAACTCCCATTTTTCTCCTCAGTAACCCCACTTTACTATCAAGAGTTGTGAGGAAAGACCACTTTTGCTGGTTACGCTGCCCGACGTTGCTCTATGTCCCCTCAGGAAAATTTAGATGCGTAGATCCACGGCTACTGCATAAAAAACAATTGGACAGCATGCTATCGCAAATCGAGATCATTGGACAACGTTTGGTAAGTACCCGTGAACAAGTACGATGTAATCCGGGGAAAACGGTGATCCAAAATTATTTGGATGAAGCGAAAGTGCTTGTGATAGTGACTGGTTCGGGGGTTCGTTCTGAACTGACTCGGTCAATGGTTAGAGAGTGAATAGTTCGCCGCTGTCTCATGCACACAGATCGATTGAAGGTCACGTAATCACAAGGCCTGACCCAATGTCGGGGTGACGGCTAGGCTACTGGTTGATTGGCCAGGGCTGGTATAGAGATTGAACTTTTTCTGCGAGCACAGCGGGGGTTTGAATATGCGGATCGCAATGGCCTCTGCAGTGACGAGCATCCTTAACCGCGTACCTTTCGATTTGCACTTTGGAAGCTGATAAATCACAGTAGAAGCATTCGCGAGGTTAACCTGGTGACCAAATTCGTACAGATGAGACAAGATACCGCTTGTAAGTACTCCGATGCCCCCGTTCAACAACCATTTAGGGTTTTGTTCCTTAATGCGACGTGACAGTTGACGAGCCATCCGACCAATGTATGTTGCCCCACAAGTGAACGCAAATCGGTAGATAACGTAAGAAGAGGTCAGCTTCGGCAGTCTGTCCTTGTTGCACACAGGAATTAGCTGATACGTGGCGAAGACGCATCGTAACTCCGCAGCCGGAAAGGTGTTCCTTATAAATTGCGTCCGTTTCCTTGTGAAGAGCTCACTAACTGTATCACCTTTAAAATCAAGGCGGATGAAGAAGGCATTTTGCGCGAATACGTCCTAAACGACCGGTGTTATTTTGGGCTGCATGTTGCGCGGAATGAATCTTTCTAGATAACCATTTTCACGCAAAGTGTTCTGGATGGATTTCAGATAAGGGAATTGGTTTACTCCTAATGCTTAGAACTGATTATATCTCGAAACAAAACAAGAATATTCCATTTGTTGAAATGTACAACGCCGCCTCACGTGGTGAAGAATCTTAATCAGTTCCCAAATTTTTCCACACGGCTTGCTGAAGCTAACAGTTACGTTCGCTTTCTGAATGATTGAATGAATACTCGTGATTACCCAACCGCATTTTGGAAATACCTTCGCCGAAACCGTATTTCGCCCAACTATAAAACTCTTCATCGTCAAGCCCTAAACCAACCTGATTTTATTTGTGGTAAAATTCCTGAATTTCAACACAACGTCGCTCAGAGACAATCCAGTGTTGTTGCGCTCACTGTAGAGGGACATCAGCAGTTTGTGGATTATGTTCAACAGATCGTAGACAGCAGAGTGCAGAAGAAACGTGATGCATTAGCTCGATCACTTAGCCCCATGAAGCCACAGGCTGCTTTCCCGAACCATCCAGAAAAGTACTTTCACAATTATTCGAAATTAGTGCTTTCGCCTGAACTACTTGAAATCTTGTACTAATATGAGAAGAGTTTTACTAAATTACCTTAGCTTGGTCTGCTTGCCACTAGATGTCGTATATTGCACCCCTAAATCCTATCATGTTAGACCCAATTTTAGTAACACCTACCTGCATAGTATGTCGTTCTATAGAAAACCTATATTTAATGGGATTTGGCAGAGTTTCAAAGCAAAATCCGGGTCCCCTGGCGACAATCTGGCTGATTATGCTACTTATTATGTTCATGTTAGATAACATTGGACTCTATCCCTAATACTAGCCTTCTATCAACTCAATATATTTTACCGTCTGGAATCAAGACACGTGATCTGCCCACTATTAATTTTATTGCAATCCACTGTTGATTTTTGGCAAGAAATCTAAATCTAGATGAGCATATATATCACACTTAAAGCCACGGCACTGAATGATTTGTTATTTATTCAAATGACAACAGCGCTATCAAGAATGGAGTCAGTCAAAAATACACACTCCACCGGCTGGATACAGTATGCATGTCAAATTGAGAAATTCTACACTAAAAGGAGATACAACTGGTGCCGGGTTGCGTCAGGTTGCTAGGTTGTGTGAATCCGCTAAATAAAGTTGGCCCCAGTTGCTTGTTTTGAAAGGTGTAAAAGACAGCTGACTCAGAATCGCCATCACTCTTGACTATGTACCAAATCTGATTGCATAAACAATTTACACGAGATAGATCAGCACAATACTTTTGTTATTAATCAGGTTTGGGAAACAATGTATTATCCGAAACTAGACCATCGTTGCAGTCTAAAGGAAGTATTTTATTGTACAATTCCAAGCCAGGTTGTATTATTAAGATGTACATCGATCTCATAACTAATTTATCACTGTGTGACGTACGTCATGAGCGTAAACACATTACTAACAACAAAGCAAAGATCATAAATTTTCAAATAATTTGCTAAGGTTAACCGTGCCTCCAACACCAGCAACTAAATGGAAGGAATTATTGCAGGGCATTTAATAGCATCGATAATGCGGTAGGACAAATTTACTCCAACATCTTGAACTCACAACGATGTAGTTTGCCTGTGCTGACTGATTGCCGCGTCATTCTGACTAACTTACCAGAAACGTAGTCATAGAAATGCAAAAATAAACACCTCAGACAAAAAATCGACATTCTACTCATTAAAATTTGTATTTAATTCCTTCATAATGACAGTAGATTAGCTAAATCTAGGGTTGCTGTCCACGCTAGGTTTAAATATGAA
The DNA here is from genome assembly GCA_944474145.2 of Dicrocoelium dendriticum. Classification (NCBI taxonomy): domain Eukaryota; kingdom Metazoa; phylum Platyhelminthes; class Trematoda; order Plagiorchiida; family Dicrocoeliidae; genus Dicrocoelium; species Dicrocoelium dendriticum. The sequence goes on from CALYDF020004005.1 coordinate 13,471, forward strand.
AAACCTCAGGTCACTTCTCTACAGACAGTTAATCCCAAATGCAATCTAATAGTTTGGCTAGAACGTACGAGCTTTCGCGCGTCACTGAGTTACGCTCTTTGGGCATCTATGCAAAAATCTAAGTACAATAATGAAAACCATTCGACGGCACAGAAATCCGAGATTCCACGGTTAACTTTTTGTAGCACCTTCAGTAAGAAAATAATAATTTAAACGTTTATATTCTATAAGGTGATTTTCTCTGATGGTGTTTTGCTAAATACCCACACCCTTCTCTGAGGAAGGTTAATGGAATATGTGTGTAAGACATATCCCGATCGTAAAACATAAGTCTCGCATACAATTCTGCACTGCGCATTTAATCTGTTTTCATATGCTAAAGTGCAGGGATTTTGTACAAAATTAATTGGGGATTCGTCACTACAGTTTCCATAAGTGATCGTGCCTTACACCTCTGAAAGGGCACTGGAGACTGTTTTCGACCCATCAGGACAAAACTATGCTCGTATTTCACCGTTATCTATTTGACATAGTGAGTTACGTTGTGTGTTCCTTGTGTAAGCTGCTGGTGGTATTGGGTTTGGGAGCTGGTGGAACAGAGGCGTGAACAATATTAACGAAGTATACACTCCTGTGGTTGCACGAGCTCGGATATACACCAGAAAATGTTCCGCTAATAATTAGCCCACGCGACAAAATTAGGATCCACTCTCTCTGTTGGATTATGTTGCTAGATACAGTTTATCATAAATCGGATATTCCACGTCCTTCGTTTATTTAAAGTACATGAATTTTATACCTGCAATTCGCCTGTATGTTTGCACTGGTTCATCTGCATTACGATGTGAAGATGTTTCAGGTCGAAAGGGTAATCTGCTGTTAAGCGACATTTAACCTAAAAAGCCTGGGTCTGTTTGTGTATATAATGACTTGTCTAATAGGCATCCGCTGCAGCTAATTCACACCGGTATATTAACTAAGTGTTTGCGCCGTAAATTATTTCATTCAAAAATCGGGGCAGCTACACTCAAAAATCTACAACAATAACTACACGGTTTAAAGTTTGACAAACATTTTAAATTAATTTTGCATTTGCCAAAACTCTAGTCGAAAACATGCTAAATGTCCCTTTAGACATGACGGATTTCTCTTAGCCCGAGTTTCCACAATCTATTGCGGAGCGGTCCTCTGAAACAGCAAATATAATTCGACGAAAAGGGAAATTACCCAATCAACAGTACTATGAAATACGTATTATAGTAAGCAACCTGAGGTGATAAGTTCTACTTGCTGTCTTAAAAGTAGCAGTTGTCGCATTTACTAAAAGAAACGGATACAAGACTCATATAATCAAAAAATTGTTTAAATTTTAGGAAACTTGCGCGATCAGCTTCAGGCTGAATCTATATTAGAACAAAATGTTAACTTTACGTCCTTGAATGCAATGCATAGTCGAAAGCTAAAAAATATTAGCTTGCATTTGTGTTGAAAGAAAGCGCTGGAATGTTTTCGACTATTTTTAATCCGAAATCAGAGCTAATAAAACACGTGTTAATAAAAGCTAGGGAAACCTTATGCGCTGCAAACAAAATTTGAAAAAAATATGGAGCAACACAGCAGGCGAGATGGTCAGGTTAAAAGAATCATAAAAACCGAGATTTCGAAGTGCACGTGACGGAAGCCGTGCGCAACAAAACACGGGGTCTGTTGGATCAGGAACCTGTAAAATAGCAGCAAGAAATTGTACATATGAAAACAAAGTTAATTAATAGCAAGACTTTTAAACATTCACTTATACTTGGAAGGAAAGTTAAAGTTAATGTTTCAACATGTGAAGTAACACATTTCAACTGGACTATTGCCAATATAAGCAAGGTTTTCGACAACGCTAAAGCGGAAATGGCCGAGCTGGCCAAGCCGGTCAGACAGTCCGAACGAGATGTGGTCGAATGGAGGAACAAGTAGGAATCAATCAAAGCACCCTATTCGAACTGATCGGAGATAAGTAAAACGAGTGTTTTGCGTTGTCAGTTTATGCTGACCTTAAAAAACTCAATTAGTAGAACTCCAGCATAGAGATCCGTGTTTCGTACTTGATACTAACGCTCCCTTAAAACCTTCAAATAAACAATTATTTAAACCAAAGCAAAAATCGAATGCAACAATGTGAGTCTGTGGTTTTTAACCAGTTCATAACGCATATAACTGCGATGGTACAAAAGGACGCCACCCATCTACTTGATCCATTATTTTTTTAGGACTGACGTGCATGGTAATGGGATCTCCGCATCCGCTATTTCCTCGTTTAGCCAGGTATTGGTTACAGATTACTGGTATAAATCAACCAGAAGTGATCTACTTGCGTAGGTACATCTAATATCACTCAAGTAAAAATACGCGTTATGTTAGAGTGCGCATGATCTATATTATGTCGGCAGTGTCTATCCGGAGATTTCGTTTTCCTACACTGAGTTTACCTCAACTACCTGCCGTGGCAGTTTGATCCACACATCCAACACTCTCCGTTTAAAACACAGGTCGTATACGACAAGCTTCATATCGGACACCACAAATTTGTATGCCTGTTTTCGTGTGATGATTTGCGCGCGCATATGCCGCAGCGGTTAACACACACATGTGATATCCGGTGAGTCATCATGAGGTCAACTCGCAATCGGCGATACGATAGTGTGTAAATCCATAATCTCTTCACCTGTTTTCACACGACACACCTCGTAAATTGGGAATCAATCCCGCAGGCAGTGGCGTAGCAACTGCATTGGCCTCCTGTGCGGACGACATATCTCCGCCCCACTGGCAGTTGTAAGTCGGTAAACCCACACGATTGAGAACAGACCTTATATAATGGATTTACATAACAACAAAGATCAAATTTACAGTACTGCCATGAATGCGGGTATCGATATTGTTACGCTTTTCAGATACATTTGTCCTTTATTACTTGAGGCAATTATGGTGATAACATCAACTAAACGCAGTCTATTAGCGAATGCCCTCTCTATGGGGAGAACTGCCAATCGCGAGTGTTGTCTGATTCATTGATGAATAAAGGTAGTTCGTTATAATCTTGAGTTGGGAGACTGTGTTCTCACAGATGGCTAGGATAATTGTTCAAATAAGAAAGATACATAGCAGATTCCAAGTGATTTTAATGTATAACGATCAAAAGTTCAAATATATATATTTATTTATTAATTGTCTTCTTTCATAACATTTCTACAAAATCTTGCAATCGCCTAATTTCGACAACGAATTCCTGTTTTTCTATCCCTTCCACAAGTTTGCTAAGCGAGCAACCCTAATTATTATCAAGCAGATTTATCGGTGTAATAAAAACACTATTACCATGTCGAATTTACTGAAATTTATAACATTTTGTCAAACAGTTTAAAACAGACAAGTTTACTATACCCATTCGGAAGCAAGCCAGTCCTTAACGGAAACAAGCTCCTCCTTAAGAATATTCAGCCGAATTCATAACCACATGAAGCTGAATCCATCGTCTTGACCGATTGCAAATCAGTACAAGTGTACTCAGAACGTCTGCATCGGTTGGTGCAGCGCTCAGCCAACAAACCACGTGACGCACAGTGACGCGAAAACAACACGTGAGCTCATTCACTGTAGGATGGGTGCGGACTAGCACGCGGCATCTATGGACGGTTGAGGAAGTATTGTAACTTCCACCCACTCACTTACGCGGCATCAAGACACACAACGCAGAAGTGGGCGGCCATCCGCGTGCTCACTGTTACGCGCAGACGACCAGACATGAAATCTACTCTACAATGAGACAGCATCGATCGCACTGGGTAGGGTGAAACACCGTTTGACTGAAGAGATTAACCTAGGGAGTGACCGAAAATTAAGTTGGTTGAAACAACCGACAGTGACATTGCGCGGTATGTTGTTCTAGCTCGGGTTTCAGTCGGAAGTAGGCACTGGAGAACATGATGTTATCATTAGATCGCCAATGTCCACTATGTTGTACATAGTACCGGCAAACTCCAGTAAATGGCCAAAAGTTGTTGGTATCAAGTGGATGGCACATTTTGAACACAAAAGTGGATAAGAAAAGCTAGTTTGTGAGGAATCGGAAATCGCCCACCATAGAGTAGCACATCGCCATTCCTTGACTGCTCAGTTTGCAAGAATGATTAGCTTCCGAACCGATATATCGTCAACCGACGGACACAGATGGGACACAGTACTACAATTCCGATCTCTGTGTTTCACAGATAAGGCCATGTGCACAGAGAAGGAAGTAGACAGCAAGGTAATTCCTGGATAGTGGACACCCGAAACCGGTAGTGAAAGCCACGTTTCACAATATGCTGAAATCACATTGAAGATATCCAGCGGAATGGATTGGGACGATAAGAATATTATAGGTAGAAGGAACTACCTTTTCCTTTCCGACGGCACTAACCAAGGAATAAAACTCGGGATCTGTTCAACAATTACTTGATTCAAATTCCTCTACTTAAATGACGACAAGTTGTAGACAAACATTTCGCTCACCAACTCACAAAATCGAATTGAACGGAAATATTGTGTGTTAACTTTGCTATTAAGTTGAGCCCATTGATGTGCTTTTAACTTTTCTGTCACTAATTTCGAACTTATATGATTTCCAAGAACTATCCCTCGGGACCTGTCAAACTTTGGCTTTGTTACACGTATTCTTCCATTGTCTAATAAGTGTGCGTTATATGTGCAGAAATACTTAAAAGTAGCAGTTTACCCTTTATTGATATACCCTATCACTGCGTAGAAAAGCAGTATCTATTAGAGAAATTACTACGCTTATCATATGCACTACTGCTTTAGCCAGGACCGAAACATATACGTATCGAAAAGAGCTATCAAATAATCAGTCACAGGCTGTGAGATATCCTCTAAAAGATTGTCGGCTGAATAGATATACAGGTGAGCAGGCTTTTCTCTGTAGACCTTCGAAAAGGTATTTCGCGGAAATAATGCAGAATGGCATAAATCGCTGTCATTATTTAACACAGCACAAAACATGACTCATATTTCCTACACCAAATATAAGATTTCGTCCCTATTCCCAGTAAACGATGCTGTAAATGTACTGTGCACAAGGACTTCATTATATATTATTCTGTTTAATTAGTACTACGAATTACAGACCGTTCCGTAGATTTGCAGATACTAAAACATTTCAACCACTGGGTAAACAACCTCTAGTTACGGTGGCATAGTGCGAGAGAAAAACAAGATGTTCGAATAATAAATAGGTTGTACGGAGAAATCTATCAGTTTGAAAGACCTCCGCGAATTCCGAATTCACGTGGCGCATAAGCGGACACTCAAGTAGGTGCGATTGATTATGGAGCGTAATACTAAGCCGGAATAGGCAACAAGCGCAGCCGCCATATTGGCCCAAATCCTTGGGGTTTTGCGGGTAAGCGGGCTGACAGACGAAGTTAAATGCTCGGAAGGCAAACAAAAATAAAATATGTAAGTCAAGTGAGTGCACTTTTAGTGCTATAATCAAATCCATTGGTTAAATTTAGGGGTAGGACACGTTCGTTCTTTTCATTTTCCTTAGCCCTTATTCGATAGAGGAAACAGCAAATAAACCTTTCTTTTGCACTTAGGTACGTGCCCGTTTATTGAATTAACGGGTTCGTGCTCATCAGTGTCATCTCTTGGGTCAACACGTTCTTGACTGGTTTATTAAGCATGCTCACCGCGGACAAGTATACCAGTTCCTAAACACTATAAAACATAGGGCATTCAAGTTTAGACTCAATGATTTCGTCTTCCTCTATTACTCTTATAATGCACCTGTTGATTCGTCAGTGGTTGGTCTTTACGCTTGCTGTCGCATAGCTTTCTCTTTGGTATTGCACTACCAGCCAGTAGGAGATCGGATTTAGGTAGAGAGGGAAATCTTTTCACGGAGAGGGCAAATGGGTGCAGACTGCGCATGCTGGATATCAATCCTTGCCCAGGGCGATGATGAATGGCAGGACGCGGGTCAGTAGATACTTAGTACTATGAAGTTGAGACACTGCATGACAACGAGTAGGAGTATGCCGTTCATTATCTCTTTAGAAACAACCGTCGGCGAAAAGAGCTGAAATTTTTGCATTCCATCACACCCTGTATCCAGGGTTCTTGCAGCAAAACTTGCCAGGTGAATGTCCGAGCAAGCATTGTATGTGATGGGCAAATTCCGCGCGCGGACCAAAAGGAGAAAGACGAGTGGCGCACGTAGTTGACATTACTGATGCGACCACCACAGCGAACGAAGTTTCCTGACATCAAGTGATATTGATTTGATACGTACCAAAGTGCGCACCAAGGCTGTAACGCGATTAATGATGCAAGAGACACAGTGGATGTTTCACGAATAGCAACAGTTGTTTTCCAAGGGTTACACATACATAGCTTAAGCGAGAGTAATCAAAGTGAGGATGTGTTTCATACACGTATGACTGGTGAAAATGCAGCTCTAATGAGTTCGCAACGCAATAAATTTAGTGCTTAACAAGTCCCTTAATTGGTGAGGGTTTAAACCACAATTACGCATGCAAACATGCCACGATGAACTGCTAATGTGCTATTCTATGCGCGCAATATGACGGCCAGTTGTCTTATCTGGGGTTGTTTTTGGGTGTTTGCAAAACCAAAGAGTGAATGTGACATTAAATGGATTACCATGACCAAGGATGTTGTTAAACAATGCTTAATCTCTGTAATACCTTTGTTCCTTGCTCTTCAGTTATTACATTTTAATAAAATCCCAATTACATTAGGCGCGTGCGTTTTGGAGCAACCAAATGGACCGATTTGCATAATCTGGCCGTCACAGTTGTGCACACGTGGCTCCAAGCTGTTAAAGGTGGTGCTTCAGTGCAGACACATGACTAAAGGGACCCTGAAGATGTGTCGCATGCGTGGTATCATGCTCCTATCGGAGCATTGGTTGAGGGAGCTTAGAACTACACCGCAGTCGATGGAGGTGGAGCGAAATCACTGATTCTTATTTACAACGGCAGCAAACTTTTCATTTGGGTCTTAACGCTGTGATGTATGACAGTCTCACACAAAATCAGTGATTTGCGTAATGATCACGTTAACTGGGACCAAATCACGCGTGCTTCCTTTCAGCCGATATGGAGAAGATCAAAGCCTACTATCAATAGGTCACGCAAAATATGATTACATGGCGACCTCACAAAGGTCGGTTTGAAAGCTCAATACGCACCTAGGCATCTATACTCGGGTACAACATTGGCAACGCTATCCCGTTTTTAAACGATTCACAAATCCTCCTTAGCATGTTTTCCCTAGTTTGATTGTCAAAAATGTTCAAGCCCTGGGACGTGATCACTCGGCAACCTAAAGTGTATGGACAACACGTATAGGCTTTATGGAAACCGCTTGCTTATGCATTCGGCGCTCAAACGCCACTTTGGCACTTTGTCCGAAGATATTGCCACTCGTCTCCTGTCCTCAATAATGCGACCTGTGTTAGAGTACGGCTCACCAGCATCTTGTCTTATCAAATTGGGCACTTAAAAGAAGATTGAGAGGACACGGCATGTCGCCCGCGGGCAGCGGCCCAGTATAAGGGGGCAGAGGGAAGGCTGTCCGCCCCGGAAGACATTTGAGAAGGGCGGCGTTTTAGTACAAATGTGTGTTCTCTACCAAGTCTTAATTCATCGAAACAAACTCCTTTTTTCAAGGGGAAATGAAGAATGATATTTATAAGGAGTGAGAAGGTGAAATTATTACTATAAACGTTGATCATCAAGAAACAGTGACATTGAAAACACAGATGCAGTGGGAAATGTTGGTAATGCTGATTCAGAAGATGCTCGCGAAGTTGGAGAATTGGAAGTGCAACCCCACTTAGCATGCTACCACGTATATTAAACAATCCTAAGCATGTCTACCAGTGGCCTGTTAACTGTGACCATGAAATTCGCACTATGCTTGTCTGGCTCTGATGTATTGCTGTGGATCACCTCGATCATGAGTTCAATAAGTGATGCTACTTGGAGCGAATACAAAGCTGTGGCTAAGATGTTAACAACTAACAAGTTTTTGACAAACTTACGAGAAAACAAGCAAAAGATTGCGAACACGGTTGGTGTACTTCCCTTTAAAAATAAGTGCCGTTTTGTTTCAGCTGTAGGGTTGTTTCAACTGGATAATATATTGGTTGGACTGATGAGGGTGGCAGAAGCCGGTAGAAACTAAATCCAAAAGAATGTGAACTCGAATCTGGTAAGTCGCGTGCTTAGTCATTCTCTAACTTCAAGGAGCCAGGAATCCGGATAGTTGAAGGAAGGGAATTGAGAAAGGACCTGGCGTGAAGTTTATGCTAGAAAACTTTTCCTTAATTTCCCGTGAAGTAAACAAGACACTGTGTGATCTGCAAGATACATTTAGAATGACGAAAGAGGACAGAAAAAGAAGGAACTTTTCATAATATTTACTTTTGTTGACCAGATGTGAGCCAGTTATTTATGAACGTTTGACGACAGTTCGGTTGGGCAGAAAATTCAGCACTTTTTCCTTATCACTACATGTTCAAAATAAATTAGTCTGCATTTTGGTAAGACAGGTGATAATGCAAATAACAGATTAGATCAAGCGAAACAGGTATGTTTGCATAACCTTTAATAACACTCCAGAAGTATCTCAAAAATATCAGGCGAGTTGAAATGAAGTGACCGTAGAAGAGTCATTTCCCTGATTTAATGAGCAGAACAGTAAAAAGCAGAGGAAATTTCTGGACTGGTATTGAGAGAAGCGGAGAAGCACGAAATTAATATTTGTGACTACCTTAGTCAGGCATTAAACATAGCTGTGGGCATGACGCGCTACCAGTCAGGTGTGTAGACATTTTGGCGAACACAATCCAAGGTTACATTTATGTGAGGAACAAAGCAATACCTGTATCTGGCTTGTGTTCATGAAGCTTCTGCGACAATTCAATCTGTTACAGTTTTGAAAGTACAGAGAGGCTCTTCTCATCCTTTTTACTTATAACTATTGCTTCAAGTTACCGATGCAAGTATCAAATGGCTGTAAAATATACATGGAGTAGACGATTGGATGTTGTGAATGTTGTGGTGACAAAATATGCAGAACTCGTCACTTCTCTGAAACATTTCACAGGTTAGTGAGATAATACAGCCGAAAGATCAGATGCAACTTTACTTCCTACCTCGGTATTGTTGTTACTGTTTAGTTAGTTTCTGAACCTTTGGAGATCTGTTAACACAAACAGCAAGGATGCGTATATACCTATATATATATATATATATATATTTATATATATGCAAAAGCGGCTGGAGCTGAGGCAAAGTTCTGCCATGCTTACAATGTTAACACTTTTCCTTCTTCCGAACAGAGAGAAAATGGTTGACAGTGCAATGAATGAATCCATAAAATCTACGCTGAGTTCAGGGCAAGCATGTAGTGTCGAACCGGCCAAACAAACGAATGGACGGAGAAACATTGTTTGACACGTCGATGAAATATCGATGAATTCAAAATATACCTATTCGGAAGCAAGCCAGTCCTTAACGGAAACAAGCTCCTCCTTAAGAATATTCAGCCGAATTCATAACCACATGAAGCTGAATCCATCGTCTTGACCGATTGCAAATCAGTACAAGTGTACTCAGAACGTCTGCATCGGTTGGTGCAGCGCTCAGCCAACAAACCACGTGACGCACAGTGACGCGAAAACAACA
>CALYDF020004006.1:0-23163 GCA_944474145.2 Dicrocoelium dendriticum
ATGTAATCAAACTGCAAAGTCACTAGATCGCTACGGCCCAGGACTTGCACACCTTTTAGTCCAACGCGCCCATGAGCTCTTCGTTAGTGAGCACTAGATCTATATCGTGGGTTGTTTCCTGTTTGAAATGGTTGGAACGGTGACGTGGTTATACAGAGGTGTAAAGAGTAGCTCTTGCAAATATGCCTTTAACACTTCTTTCTCGTGATTCTGGATTTATCCAAATCATGTTGAGTTGAAAATCTCCGCAACTAAGAATATGTACTGTACTTTTTCTAAAGCACCTTCTCTAAACTCTTATATCATACTTTTTACCCTTTCCTTATATTCATACTTTTTTCTTTAAAACCACCATATATTAAATTCATCCTACTTATCTTTCCAACCACCTTATTCACCAAACTTACTTCTTATTACACAATACATTTTTTTTTTGCCGGTGGGGGGGTGTGTTGTCCCTTACACACACACAATAGGGTTGTGTGTGCCCCCCCCCCCCCCCCCCCCCGCCCCCCCCCCCCCCCCCCCCCCCCCCCCCCCCCCCCCCCCCCCCCCCCCCCCCCCCCCCCCCCCCCGGGTCCCCCCCCCCCCCCCCCCCCCCCCCGCCACCGGTACCCCCCCCCCCCCCCCCCCCCCCCCCCCCCCCCCCCCCACCCACACAACAGGGTGGCGGGATCGTCTATGAGCTCACAACGAAGGTTCGTTCGGAAATAAATGAGCACGCCACCGCCCTTGCCCGTTCTGTCGTTCCGGAGAAGTGACATACCCGGTATGGCAATCTCAGCGTCTGTGATTTCGCCGCTCAGCCAGGTTTCGGCGATCATTATGATGTCTCGAGGCTCCGAAGCCAAACGGTGACGGAGTTCTACCAACTTACTTATGAGGCCTTGTGCATTAGTATACATGCAGGATAGTGCTTTTGTAACCAAGAGTGAGCTAGCACAGGGTGTGGTAGGAATGGAGTTTGTGCCGACCGTTAACGGGTCGGCCATTAACCGTTTTTTTGTGGTGACGTTTGCCTTTGAGTTTGCTTTCGGTTAGACGACTGATCGCGGCCTTCCGGGCCCTGCTGGTCCCCCGTGTTCAGCCGTGTTTCGTGGGATATTGCGGTTGTCGATAAATCCATGCCTTCACAAAGTTGCATGAGTGGATGGTTCAACAATTTGATCGCTCCCCGTGAGTCGTTGGTAATCCGTGGCAGCGTACCTGATGCCTTTAACCGAATTTCCGCTGGCAGCTTCATGCGGAATTTGGACCAGTTTTCCAAGGCGAGCGGTAACATAAACTCAGATTGAAGCACCACCTTCATAAGTCTGGGACCGTTCCCTTTGTAGTTGGGTGAAAATGGAATCCTGGTCAACCGCTTAGCGATGATATTATTGAGGGAGATTTCGTGGCGGATGTAACTCCATTGCTCCCGGTCATGTGCATCCGCTGCATCAGAGGTTGAGTTTTGGAGCTCAGGAACCCCGTACACAATTATCGTCCGTTTCGCCTCGGCTTTACGAACTTCCTCACGGTTGCTCATCTTTTTCGGACGTTCGTTCCAGGGGATATCAGGAAGTATGCGCGCCTCGAGTGATGAATGACGAAGCCTGTTGGACGATAGTAGAACTGCCTCTGTGTCCTTGGTGGAGTTTAGTGTCACCCGGAGAAGTCGGGGTTCACCGTAGTGCGCTGAATTTGGATGACGTGTGACTCGTCTCAGCATTGCAGGTTCAACCGAAATGCCAATCGCAGTACATATAGACTTCCACTGATTACGATCATCCAACAGCTTCCCCTTTATTGTACTCGCCTGTGATTCAGGAACATTTGTACACACAACGGTTAACGCGCCTTGGCTCCTTGCGTTGGATGCAGATTTGCCATGACTTACAGACACGGTGTTAAACGGATTGTTTGGTTGTTGGAGTCTGGTCAACTTACTGTTGCTTGGTGAGGCCACCGGAGTCGGAGGTAATTTAGCCGGTGTATGCATTGAGGCGACTGAGGCGTACGACGCCCGACTTTTCTCTACGGCGGAAGAGGTTTGCCCCGGAGCTTCCGCGGTTGCTGTTGAATGGAGGTGGGGCGTGTGACTCAAAGGTGTGGACATCAGTACTCTGGATGTTCGTCCGCTTGGTATTATTTGATCTGAAGCATCTCAGTTACTTGGGTTAAACTTCCCTTACAATACACCTTCCAGACCGCTTTAAAATGTCGGTAAACTAACACTTCACTTACTTAGGCTCAAAATCCTCAGCGTATACTGTTTTAATTATAATTTTTGTACGTTCTTGTTCGCGCACATTATATATACTGTTCCTCAGCGATTTCTCATGCACAGTTTTAACGTTCTTTTACTCTTCTTTTGCTATCAGTGAAATTTATTTTTCAATGCGTTGAATTAAGCAACGTATCCCATCGTTGATTTTATGGTCAACAAACAGTTTGATAGAGGATTCAACTTTGCATCCAGGATCATAAATAACCGTTGCCAGTCGCTATAAACTGTCCTAGACAACACGGCAACTATTTCTTTCAAGCGGTCAACATTCATTGATTTGTTTCGTATTAACTTCTCATGTATCACTATTATCATTTCTGTCTATCTTGAGAATCTAATGATGCTCAAATCTATATCAGTTACAGGACAGCCTGCTTTATTTAAAGGCATTTTCTTTGCTTATTCTAAATGGCCATATACATGTCGTGTTGGTATAAATTACAAAAGATGCTTCCACATGTGCTTAGACTGTTAACATTTACTTAGCTTGAATTTAGTTTTTTTTCCACCTTAATGTTCGATGATGTCTAACTTACTCATTTAAAGACCCGCGTAATATTTACAGATCGACTTATATTTTAACGGAATTAATATACACGCAGAAAATAATAATGCGTCCTAAGGATTAAAAAGGATGTATTTGAATTTGTGCCTCGTACTGCCACTTCATACTTCAATGAAATATTTAATCTCTACTATAGGTATAAGACTACCATTTGAGGGTGAAATAAGTGCCACCAATAGCTGCGCTATGGTAAGTATAGTTGTGATTTAAAGGCGAGTAAAGTTACTGCTGATAAGTTAGAGTCACGGTAGTTAAGGACAAATTATTTTTGACAATTTACTGCGTCACACAAAATTTCCAAATATATATGCGGAACTGCCATTCGTGTATTGCTTACAACATTCCTGTGAAAACAAACTGTAAATTATATCGACTATTTCCATAATGCTATGTGGCATTAAAATGAACGATAGCATATCATGATAACAGCATTTCTATTTCAATGTGGGATGTTACTCTTCTACAGCTTATTACAGCAAGACGTGAGACCCACATCTTAAGCGGGGTTATTACTTGCAAAACGATGTAATTTCTCACATCAGTCTTTAGTCGAATATTCATGTGGTCCGGCTGCTTGTACAAGAAAGACTGCATGGAATTCCCTTATATCTACTGAGATAGCTCTGCGAGTGGAAGCTCTTTTTAATTTTAAAATGGTTGGATGCATCAACTTCGAAAACGGACACACAACAAGCCTACTGAGAACGAGTGCATTTGCCATATTTATACCCACATATCGGGTTAACAAACGTTCATTGATAATGCATCATTCAATTAACTAAATAAATAAACGTTTTATTCCTCGGCAGTGCGAGGCACAGACCAATTGGATGGTCTTAGCAACATGTACAATGTGATCGCAAATTTAGTTAATTATTCGTCTTTTGATCAATGGTTCCTCTATGGGTTTTTGAATTGATTTGCAGATTGGAAAAATTAGAAAGATAATGGAACTGGGAACAATAATAAATGTAGATTTCACGGAAAGTTCAAGTAAAGTAATACGGTCATCCGTGGAACTGTCCCCAGGGGACTAGCTTCCATGCAGTGTATTTCCACGATGGGTTTCACCCATACTTTCATGCTTCAATTAACTCTGTGTCTGTGTGGCAAGATAGTAAATAGGCGACCAGAACTAGGTATCAAATATCTTTTTTAGGGCTGTTTTATGCATACATTATAGGCAATGAAGCCTCATTCTGTTCTGTCATGCGGTTCAATCGAGTTTGGCACTTTTTGTATTAAGCCAGCGAGTAAATACTAATATGATTTGCATGGGTATACTTTTTCTTTTGGAAGAGATCAGCCCAGTCATGACCAACGGTGAAACAAAGAAGAAGATAAAGTATGAGGAATTATAAAACATAATTATGAATACAAAAGCTTGCCGATAGGCCAGTCACCATTTGATTGAAAATCTTGGCGAGTGCAACGATGGTACAGAGACATCAGCCTGAAAGGCGTAGTGCATCTACGAACCAGTGCGTCAAAGGAGAAAACAGAATTGGTTAGACGGATTGATAGGAGAAAGTTCGTTCTCAAATATATACTCAAGAATGCAACTGTATGTAGGTAATCTTATATTATTGAAACGAACAGAAGATTTGGTGGCTTTCATATGTATCCAGGACCTTTCTCATACAAATCATTTAGAGTCACCTTTTGGCATATTGTTGACCAGGTATTTGCAACAGTCAGGTGAATATTTTTCATGCGTCTGTATTGTGGATAGGTAGTGCAGTTTCTAACACTCGCTGGAAGTTCGTTCCATATTAACGCATATTTTACAGAATAAAAATTTGAACGGAGCTTTGTACGAGACTTTGGTACTTTTACCGTGCGCTCGCTGTTTCTTAGTTCACAGCGCATACGAGTCTGAAACTCGAGTTGTGGTTGAGCAGTGAAGCTTAATCCGAATAATAAGCGGTATAGAAGGCACAGATTAAGTTTGAGTCTGCGTAGCCATAGCAGCTCCAGATTTAGCGCCTCGCAACGCTCACGGTGTGTCATAGTATTAGGCATGTTCAAAAACCTCTTTGTGAATGATAGCGGAATGTTTTCTAGTGCTATAATATCCACTTTTCTCAGATTACTATGCACTATCGTACAGTACTCAAGCTTCGGCCTAACACATATTTTAAAGGCTTGAAGCCTGGAATCCCTCAAAATAATGCATCGACTTATATAGGCGATCACTTATCTGGCAGAAGCATGCAAGTATATAACATGCTCTTAAATATTAAATGAGGCAGAATATCTTAGGCAAAGGTCTCGGACTGCGCCACGCACAGGAATTGGGGTATCGATTAATGTAAGTATGCTCAGAGAAGAGCAACAGCCGTGGTACAATAGATTACTCTTGTCAGTGGCAATGTGCAACTTCCAGGAGTTACTCCAGAGCTGCAATGCGGACAAGTCAGACTGAATATAGGCTAAGTTAAGACTACATTGCCCAGCGGCGGAAAAATACACAAGTTACACATCATCAGCGAAAATGAACGGCTTCCCATGCGAGATTTCATCAAAGAGATCGTTGAAATAGATTAAGAATAGAAGGGGGACTAGCACGCTACCTTGAATCATTCCACTAGAGACTGTAGTGGCTTCAGATATATAGTTGCCGAATTTGACTACTGGCTTTCTACTCGACGTAGGAAGACAACCAATCTAGAAGCGAATTTGTAATACCAGAGGATAAAAGCTTCCGCAATAATAGATTATGTGGGACACAGTCAAAAGCCTTTTGGATGTCAAGAAATATTACGATGATGGCACCTCCGACGTCTCTTGCTCCAGTCACACAATCAAGGTAATCTAACTGACAGGAAATGCACGACCTGCCTTTCAGAAAACGGTGCTGATATTTACTGAGAAGGTTCATAGAACTTAAATATTCTATTATGCGTTCTTTAACTATCCTCTCCATGGTTCTGGAGATAATAGACGTGTAGTAGATTGGGCGGTAATTCTTACATCTTGCATAGATCCGCTTTTGTGTCTAGGTATTATAGTTGATCGTTTCCAGTGTGTAGGATACTCCCCATTGAGCATAGAAAGTGTAAATGCATTAAGCAAAAACAGGGGGGTGTCTGGACCTTCGTGCTTTGCCAGTATTGGTGGGATGTTGTCAGGGCCTGGTGAGCATAATGGCCGAACTAATCTGAGTTGGCGACATATGTCACTAAGTGTAACTTCAACATTTTGGAGTGTATTTCTGCCTCTGTGTATCAGCTTGAGCTGAGGATCTTCATTCGCATTATTGCTATAATTATACATGAAGTAGTCATTAAAGATCGAACATATGATTGCACGGTCGGTTACGGCAGCTCCATCAGAGCTTGCAATGTTGTTTATACAACTTGATTTGCTATTCTGCCTAAGGTCCAATAGTTTGATATGCAGCTTACCACGGTGGCGCCCTTCAGTGCCATTACTTCCCCAGAGCTTAGCATTTTGTGGTGGTCTTGGTATAACGATGTAGGCAATCTGGTGTGGAGTATCAGCAGAGTAAAATCGTCTGTTTTCCTAAATTTTTCATTATTTTATGAAGTTTAGTGGCTACCTTTTTTGAGACGCCTGCAGGCGCAGCAGTCCTTTTCAACTTCTTACTACGTTCTGGAGCCACAACTTAAACACGTAGCTTAATGCGGTGGTAGAATTCATTACAAGTAATCGGTACATTCTGTGCTAAAAAGAATGGATCCCAATATGAAGACCTTATAAGATCCGAGAAAATTGACCAATTCACAGAAGTGAATGGGCGGTAATTGATCACTGATTCTATTGATTTAGAAAGAGTTTGGAAATAACAACCAACGATGTTATGGTCACTACCCGGCAACTTGTCACTGATGTATGTGGACACATGCGAACATCCCATAGTAAATATTAGATCAAGTGTGTTACCAAGCCGTGTAGGTTCTGTGACGTGCTGTACCCATCCCAGGCGAATTAGATTAGACATAAAAGGATTGTGTTTTTGTGGTTTATTGTTATGGGACCATGGGATTTCAGGCATAGCAAAATTCTCAGCGATTATTTTATTAGTGTACGAGAAGTCAGCAATATGAGAGTAAGTGTCCAACAAGTCATCGGTCCCGGTGAGTGTAGACGATAGGGGTCTGTAAATACAACCTACTAAGAGATCAGTTGGATTAATAGAAATTGTAATCCACACCTAATCAAGAATATTTCGTATGAGTGGCTAATTCAGAGGCGGAACCAATTATTTGTCTTTGACGTAGATTTATTCAGTTCACTTCGTTTGCTGCGTTTAAATTAGGTATTTGGTACTTACAAAACGGTGGTGGGTTCATCTCTTTACACATATGCCGAAATTTGTCGTCAGTTAGTTTTCGAGCAGTTTAGTAGAAATTCACAATTGATATTCTCTAAATTGTTCTACGTAAACGAATATTTTGGAAACTTCTACAAATCATACTGAGTGATGTCACTGATTGTAGTTTAGATGTATATGCTTTAGGCCTACCTTAGTTTAATATGCAATCAATCACAAGTATCGAGTTCGAGGTTTATAATATATAACCCTGATGTGTTAAATTTACGTGATAACAAAATAGCACGCATTTCGTTTCTTAATTACGTTTTCTTATACCAAATAAGTATAAAAATACGTATACAAAAAGTTTAATCGTTGTGGATTTGACTTAACGTGGGACAGCATTTTATGCTCTGAACACTCGTGTAGTTATTGTATTAAATTGCAAATGCACATAGCAGCTGATCAACGGTTAGGTGAGTCCAACTTACTCTTATAAAGTAAAGTGATTTTTTTCGTTTAGCTTGAAATCAGGAAAATAGTTTTGCACTTTTTACAATTTAACTGCACTGCGAATCGGACAATGAAATAAGATTGGGATAACATTTAATAAAACATCTGCTATCTGAGACGGCTTCACGCATTCCATTTTCGCTCGCAATCCCAATCAGGCTTTTATGTGTTAGAGGTATTTATTCCACCCTTTAGTCGAAACAGCCTTCATTTGGAAAGCCGTGAGACTTGATTAATCATGCATTATTGGACAGCATTAAAAAGCTGTAATTTACGTCGAATTCAGCCAACCTCTTTGCTATGGGCTTCGGCAAATCGCACCAAACAACTGGCTCTATCCGGCTGTGTATAAAAAAGTAGTTGCCAGTGTTTACTTTCATCCTTGAATTGTTGGGCAATGCAATGAGAAAACCAAATTGCGCCATAAGCCGGAAGTAGGTAATTTTGATACTAATCCGATTTTGTTAAAGAGAACATTGAAGTAGCAAAGTCTCTTTGGTAACCTTAACAAACTAAAAGGAAACCTTTACCTACTTTTGTTATCTATGGCAAAAGTTTTGACTCAAGCATAAACAGGGCATAAACCTGCAAAAATATTGCGTTTTGTGATACTGTATAAGATTTATTCCACATCGTCATGGTGCAGTGCAGGAAAGTTTGTTTTCATTTTTCAACAGTTACTTTGTTCTTTTTACACATCGTCTCAAAAGTACCTACATTTTATCGTTCTTTATTTCTGGACATATGTGGATATATGTAATAAAGTGAGATCAGCCCAGCTCATTCTTTTACTTCTGCCTTTCATCCCTTCGACCCAAGCCATGGGTACCTTGTACACGTGCTACAAATGGTGTATCACTTAACTAGGTAACAGTTCCATGCAACCATAAAAGGTTTAACGATTGTCGCTCAATCAATAAAGTGTCGCCCAATTCCCTGAACTAAATGGTAGTGTATTGCATCTATTGTTAACATTACATTAAATTATAAACTCGTAAATTCCTACACGTGCATTGTGAGTGAGGATATTTAGGCACTGAACCATTTGATCCAACAGGAGTTTAAATTGCCAACAACATATCTTAGCTTGTCATTCCTGCCGGTATCAGGTTGCGATGGCATTCACACATCAAAGTAACATATAAATATTAACTCACTAAAGTTGGCGCAGCTAAACATATATTACGGTATGAGGCTTATTTATCAGTAATGAAATATGATGGATTTCATTTCGAGCACAGACAGCCGAATATTTCACTGTTTGCTTATAACGCATGTAAGTCTGTATTCTTTGATATGTCAGCTTAACGTCAATGCATTATGTTTACTTCTGCGGAATGCACCCTGCTATGTTAATTTGACATTAAAATCCTATCTAAGGCACGCAGACTATAGCATACAAGAAGCAACGCTGCCAAATTATCCGAATCAATTGGCATATGAATATTAAGCACATATTTTGTCAAGGATGGCAAGCAATCCACCAATTTCTCTTGTTCCAATTTTATCTACTTGATTGTTCATGGTATTGTGAGTACACGATTGGAAAAAATTTAATGTGGCATAATAAGTATATACAACAGACTAAGTAGGTATGCTGGTTATTCATAAATTCACCCCATTCAGTTTATACAATGAATGGGCGCAAACTTTCACAAATTTTACAAATACTGTGAGAAGGACATGAGGGATACGATTACGCCAAATACAAATCGAATATTCTCTTACCGACTGGAGGCGAGTGAACCATTTTACGAAATCGATGAACCGCTATATTTGGAAAGGCACGCTTACTTGTTATATGATCATAATAAACCATATTTGAGCTGTGAATACAATGGATATATTCAAATGGAACGATGTAGGCGATGCTCTGGAGTGCATTACAGAAATCAGCTCGTCATTTTATGTTTGGCAAAATTAGCTTTCGGTTGGTATTATCGTTCAAAGACCATCACCATGCTCATTTTTAATGCTTTGCTAAGCCACCTTATATATTGCCTGATAGCTGACTATGTACAAAGTCATTCGCTTGTGCTACGTATACGTTTGAATAAATTGCGGAAGGTTTTTTCCATATTTGGATTGCTCACGTACAGGTATTGAAGTGGATTATATTAGTAAGTGAAATCTGAAAGCTTTGCAAATGTGTGTATTGCAGGTAACTCTAAGAAACGCCTTTTTTCAGGAATTTACTTATTCAAGTTATTCAATCCGATTATTTTTACATGTAACATTTCCTTTGGCATAATTTAAGCAGCTAGAAAAGCTGACTGTTACATTCAAATATGTTGCTTTGGTGCAGTTTGCTCTATTTCACTTCTACTTTCAGCAGTGCCTGGTCATCAACCGACGGACGCAACTGACAATGTGCAAATTCTTTCGGCTAATATTCACACTTGTTTACGCATAATCTTACTTAATTATTATACGTGCATTTTCCGTATACTTATGTAATATTAATGAATATTGCAATTGTTCTTACGCAGCTTAACTACGCACACTTCAAGTTACATCCCTTTCAGTGTAGAATATGCTACTATGAAAATGCAGAATGAGCAAATCAAGGATCGATCCTAATGTCGAGCTTCACTTCATGACCGATCGACTGAGTTTACTTATATAGTCATGACTTAGATCTAAAAACCATTGGGCCAAACGTTGACATGCATGAATGGTCAAAGTCCGATAACTTGGACGCCGATAAGAGTGCTACCTCAAAAAGGGAATTTTAGCGCACTTTGCAACTGTGACTGGGTGCATATCGGTGCAACTTACTGATTGACTACGGCAAACAAAACAAGCAAATTTGATTTTTGCACACAATGTACTCGAGCTGTGAATTCAGGTGAGCTGATAGTGCAAGCACATGACTGGTACGAATTTCATTCTGGAAAAATGTGGTTCGAAGTGATGCAATTTATGGCAGACACATAGGACAAGACAGAAATGGTGCCTGGAATTTGAAATGAGTTACGTACCAAGCTGCTATCTGAAGTAGGCAGCATGCGATTGACACACTACTAAGATCGACTATTAAACGTTAAGGCATGCCGGATTTATTTAATACCGTAACCGCTTTCAGTTCCAAGCACAAAAATAAGTAAAAATTTCAGTCGAAAGAGGCAGTAACAGAGCACTATCGAAGCGGTGAGCCTTCATGAAATTAAAACCACTGAAATTGGTTAGGTTTCAATAGACTTGTCAGTCGTTCATCCTAAAGGTAGGCTGCAAGCTACACCCACCCACTGAAACCACCATCCCAAATTCCATTGTGTATATTCGCATTTATGGAGTGAGATGTGCCCCATGCTGAGAATGATGCATTCTTGATGCCTTTTCTCCGCAGTTGGGCCAAACCAACTTACAATTAAACTAGGTCATTTTAAGTTAGATAAATTTCATACAACTTTAGTTGGTAAGCTCTGCCTACCTGAATAATCTTCCACTAACTGGCCACGTTGCTTACGCTAATTGCGCTTATCTTCGGTAAATTTGTTGCGTTTGCAGCCTTTTTAAGTAAGTTGTGGACATTTCTTACATATCGCGGATTCGTTGCTATCCAATTTACTTCGTGTAGTAATTTAGCGAATAGTTGTGCCACCGTACCTGTGTGCATTACCCGATATATTTTATTTCAATTTGTCGTTTCAATTGACTGGCTGTTGCTTGATATCCTCGGTGTGGATGCGCTTGATGTGCATGTTGATAAGGTGCCTACCTGTATAGTACCCACTACCTCGTACATGCTGACTCCAGGAGACAGTTACTCGTTGCTGGAGGGGACGGGGAGCGCAGTCCTTGTGGCCTTACTAGACTCGAAGAGTGGTTGCATGTACTCTGTGTGGAGCGGACTACGGTCCAGCCACCGTCTTGTGTGCGATTGATTCCCAAATACATCGTGCTTGTGGTTGCTTGTGAAGGCTTGCGGGTCGGCTCCGTTGATGAAACGTCGCTCCCATCCACATATTTCCCGGCTTTTTTTCTTTCGGGTTTACAATGGATATGGAATGGGTGGTTGGAGCTATGGGTGGTGCAGCGCAAGTCACCCATGGTCCCTCTGTATGGACAGGCGTCCTATGGCTGGCCACAGTGACAGGCAAATCCGAAACCGGATGTCGTCATTCATGGAGTGAGATCCGCCTGTTCCTAGGCTAATGTTGTCGGCAGCAAAAGTATCGATATATCGGTATAAATTTATACTGAATTTGGTGTGCCTATATTTTATGTATATACCGACGACCTGCTTGCAAACTCGAATTTAGGCCACTTGTTGCAATGGAATATCAGTGTATTTAGTCCTAGCTTACTACAATGTATATTGTATTTAAACTCATGGTGGTAGTGATATCAACGAGTGGGGAAGGATCGTGCCCCTGTTACTAACCTGTGACTCTTGATATAGGTAATTCCTTAATCACCAAAAACTGATGTGTTGATAATATTTAAGGTGCAAAATGTGTGCGCGAATGAAATGCTATGGTGTTATTTCTTAGCGGAATGGATCACTCTAACTAAAGGATCGTACACTGACATTTACGAAATATGTCGATTTTCTGTTATTCAAATGCTGGCGTACCGCATCCTTTTGACCCTCGTGACTCCGTAGCAAGTGGGACAGAGGTTTCAGCTACTACTTTAAAAATTGTGGTTTCGAATACTGCCAACTTCTACTGATCAAATCCACTGAGCTTGAAAATATTCATGCATTGCAGTACTAATGAACGGGAAACATCAAAATTCCAGCTGGTTCAGTTACGATCCCAGTGATCGAAAAATATCGGTCATTTTATAGGATTCGCAGGCCACACTGAGATTCCGCGTCGCAATCCATCCACACAACGTGTAGATATAAATGACCCAGCAATTAGCAATTTACTTTTGTATTAAGCTTTGTAAGTTGCAACCCAGTGGCTAAGGGGTAGCGGCCATAACTAACATCCCATTGGTCTAATGTTCTATGCCTGCTACCTCCATGATAAATAAATCGCCACACACACACACACAATCCACGTTAGCTAGAGTTGGGAACACCGCAGTTATTGTGCCGCAATACATCGAAAAATGGAGAAAAATAGGCAACTGGTGCAAGCCGGCTGAGCTACCGGTAACGGATGGGCATCGTTCCAGTAAGCTATCAGCCAGCTACTGTGCATCAAAAGATTACTATGCATAATTATATAAGGCTAAATAGTGAGATTGTGTTTGGAGGGGGAGGCTAAGAGTGATGGGGTGGGACAAAGGAAATCACAGCACGAACGCCACTGAAGTCGACTCCTAGCCATATCAGAAAGTGTATAAAATCAAACGTGTTCATCCTCTTTCAGGCACCAACCAAGGAGCTGAGACGCTCCAAGTGAGGCCAGCTTCGCGGGAGTCGGTGGGCTGGCATGCATAACACATGATCGAGCCACCGGAGCCTGGTGCGTGAAATAACAAAATAACCGAAACGCACTGATCCTTGTGAAACACCACATTTCACCTCAAACGAAACAGACATTGATCTTCGAATACGACGTTGCAGCCACCGCTGGTGGAGGATGATACCAAACAATCTATGTACCTGATCCGAGATTCCGCACCGCTGTAACCTCTGAATAACTGAAAGGTAATCCTGATGATCCAAATCTTTGGGGATGTCCATGTAGATCCAACATTTGCAAGGCCTCATCATCAGTTGATTCGGTCGTACTACCTTGTGCATTTATCAGGTAGGAGGTGCATAATAAACGTTGACGCAATCCACGCTACTTCGGTAAAAATGTGTTGCACGATTTCATGCAATACATGGGAAAATCTTAGAGACGACCTCGTCCAAATACTTTGAAAGCACCCGCCTTAGAGTTACTGAGCATTATTTCGCAGGGTTTGCATGACCGTTGTCTTTATAAATTTGGATGATAATACTCCGTTTCCAAATAGTCCGGAGTTCATATTCATCACCGTAACCTTTAAGGATTAACCCTAAGGGCTCGAACAACTTGGCGGCTGTAACTTCCAAGGCTTTTAGAACAAATATTACCAGCCGCTTAATAAATATGATAGGCGGTAGCATAAATTAGTTTTACATAATTAATGAATTGCCGACGAGGTGTGAATTCTAGCTGGAAGACACACTGCTTTCCCGTACGTAAGGACGAATTCCAGTTATAAAGAACCCGGGATAACCTGACTGAAACCTACAAATTTAAAGAAATAAATGCATGACATGGAAAGTTAACATTACTTTTGGAGTGCGTGCAGAAAACAAATGCTAATTAGCCTTCCGAATTTGTTTTAACTTTCTTCCGGACTACATATATGACCATATTGTGTACATCTAATCCATTGTTAACTATTTTGGTACTGTTTTTGGTTCGGTTGGCATTGAATCCAAATTAATTCATCGAATTCACCTAATCTTGCTCATGAGTAATTGATAAATCACCAGACGCACGAATCGACGGAACCCTTTTAATTGGCCGTTGCACTATTGCCGTAAATAATTTTTTACATTATCTACTGTATTTATATCTCAGTATTGCACAATTATAGCGACAGGTATTTTGTTACCTCAACTTCCAAGTTCACTGAGACCTTTTATGTCTTTTTAACTTTGTGGTGACTTGGCTTTTTCGTATCGTGAATTAACTGAAAACATGAAATTTAAAATACCTCTAAATTTACAGTTCATTTACATCTGTGGATTGTCACTTCATCGCTGTTTCGTCTAGTGAGCGAAGCCAGTTCTCTGAGCGGTTAACATACTCTGAAACCGAAAGCATGTAAAAGTGCATGCGCAATAACTTCGTTACACGTTTTGCTCATCCGTTGAATGTTTTCGAAAAAACGCGTGTGGTCTTGCATGTGATATCTTGCTTCAATAATTTCAATCTTATTAGTCTCAACTCAGCCTAATACGAGTAAAAAGCCAGACTGACTAACATACTTGACTTCGTAATTTGTATTAACAGGTCGATTCTTTGAAACCCAAGTGTATTTTTGGCCAAGAGGTAGCTAATTTATGATGTTATTGGAATGAGAGGCAAACCCGATGATTGGTCGTTCTTCAGAAAGTTGATGAACTGCGTGTCGATTACATTTTCCGAGGTCATGAATTATCTAGAACATGATTTAGAAATCACAAATTGGCTAATCAATTCTTTCCTTATGTTAGTCACACCAACAATCCCCGTTGTTTAATTTAATGGTGGGATGCAATAACTATTAAGCAGGACTCAGTTATAAAAGAAAAATTATGTCATTGGAACAGACAAACATACGAGTGAATAATTAAAAGTATAGAGGTTGAACTAAAGATATGAAAATATGCGTTGGTCCGGTGAAAGAAATGCTTAGGGTTGCTAACGAGCAATTTCAATGTTCCTCTAAAACCCTTGTTCGTAGAACTGCTATTTACATGATCTAAAATCTTGGCTTGTCGTCATATACGTCGGCGCGATAATCAAGTTTCTTTCCTACGCCGTTCGGATCGCGTTTTGCAATATTTCGTGTAATTCACACCGGGAACAAACAACACTTAGGAACTACATATTATGAACAAGAGAGTGAAAACATGCTCAGTTCATGCACTATATGACACGCGGCTTGCATTAACTGTATTATTCAGTAACGTCGTAGAAGCAGAAATCTGACCAGATATTTCTTTACCTGATGATGTCCTCATTCCCCGCATTCTGATGATTAATACTGACACGCCACTTTAATTTAAGAGAATGCAATTCCATATTCATTTAGCGTTTGCAAACAATCCATCAATCAGTCATGGCGAATCTTTTGATGTGTGCGGTTTATGTCTTGGCTCCAACTGCTTCTCACTTGGACGCTTATACTTTTCGTGTTCTATAGTCGGCACAACCGACTATTTCAACAGCTGCACAGGAAGCGGAACAAAAAACATTTTATACCCATAATCATTGTGAGACTACATCTATTAGAAAGGTGAGGTTTTTATCTTATTTCTGTCTCATTTAACCACATTGAGCCACAGCAATACAGCTATAGCTAAACTCATATTATTTTCAATGGAACGAGACACATTTAAATAAGAGTAATAAATCAATGGCACACGTTAGAAATATTCAACCACAATTTGATTGGGAACTACGGATTACCAAGATATTTTCTATAATTTTCGAACACAAAATTAAATGTTTGCGACTCGGTAGATTGCGGGAGAAAACTGTCTAACGTGTCTGCTTTGTTCAACTTGCTCCTTTCTTTGTGACGTGCGGTTGTCATCGTGGAAGGCTCGGAACTAGTGTTGTTAATCAAAGTACTATTTGCTTTGTTATAATCAAAAATCAAGGCTAGGATGGAATTAATGAGTACTTTATATTTGAGGCAAAATTGTTTAGAGCAGGCGGATTAAACATTGACGGGAATATTTGTAGGCAAATCATGGATTAAATCTCTGCAATATTATGTATTGCTTATTTGTGGATCTGCGTAATGTCCTTGGAGAAAATACAATATACTAATAGATCAAAATAGATTTGTAGTGCTTAAACTGCCAAAATTATTCCTTCAAACCATTTGTCCTTAACAACAAAACAGAATTCCTTCCAAAGCTGATAGTAGCATAAGTTGGGGAAATTGTCATACTTGACCAAGTGAACTGGCTCTGTAACGCCTTCTAAATAACTCAAAGTGATTGGTACTTAATAATGTTCCTAAAGTGAAGCGAATATCAAAATCCAGTTGTTCTGAAAGCAGTGAAAAGGTATTAGGAATCCTCCAATAAACTAGTTTGCGACATCTGCAGTGAAATCTACCAATCGAGGTTGAATGAAAGATACACGAACCATAGAAATGTGTACCTACACGCAAGTGGTCGATGAAAATATTATTAATAGGTGAGCTGAACCCAATTCTTTAGAAATAAAGAGGGTGCTGTTATTCCAAGTTAGCAAATGGATAATTTTTCCGGAACCTTAAATTGCAATAGCTAAAACATTATCGTCTTTTCCTGTGCCCAGTTAGGGATTGTTCAGACTTCATCAAGCATTCATCTATAAAGGTGAGTTGATCTTCTAGAGGCGGATCAAAGGAGGGCGGGGGAAGTACATAACAGAGAGCGGGCATTTTTCAGTGCAGTCAATTTTTAGATACCAAATATAATGGGCAAAATTTCCGGATAAGCTGTGGGTTGAATATTTTAGTGATACTTTGTTTGAAAAAACAAAACCGTCGCGCCATTTGTCACACCTGTGCAAATGTTCTTCCCAGCGATCCCCTTACTTGTTTGGTCAAGACGGACTGCCGTACGGCCGCACTTTATCTTGGCTCTCGTTTTACTTGCTGTGGTCACTCCAGTTCTCCACACATTATTGTGCGTGTGCTCGTTCGAACCATTTCGGCGAGCGCAACTCAGTACTTTCCATCTCTTGAATCTAACATGTGTGGATAATACTGTTATTCCCGTTCTCAGTTTCGGCACATTCTTCGTCGAGTTCTGCTTGTGAAATCCCTATATCCCCAAGCTTCCCTAGAAGAATTTTGGTCCGGTTAGGTAGAAGCAGCTGAGGACTCTCAAAAGACCCTGCAGAAGCTTAACAAAGTAACGAGACATTTCGCGTTATTCGCCTACTAAGCATCGCGCCCGAGGAGCTTGGGTACTTTGCCAACGTTCTACGTGCCTCGTCATGTAATGCGACCCCAGCAATACAGGCAGCGCCTTTGTGTGCTTGAGTGTGCACTGCTGAACACTGTCAGCGCGCGGCCGCAAGAGGGACATTGAGGCCGACACTGTCTCGGCGGGCTGTCCTTGAGGCCAGAGCAATCATTCTAGGGTCCTGGGTAGGACTAATTATCACAAGTTCACTTGCCCTGATAAGTGCAAATAACCGAGCAGCGTAGAATAAAGGCGCCTGTGAAATCTGCAATAAGATGGTGAAATTAGGAAACTGCTGTGGAAATTGCCAAACCTAATTGCATTCGAAATGCGGAAAAATCAAAGCAAGCGAATGCAGGCAGATCAGCAGGAGGCCTGACCCATCTTGGGTATTTGCGAAGTGCAACACAGCCCCACTAATTGAAATCGTAATGGCACTGTCCCTGCAGGATGAATGATATACAGACGTAGTTGTGAAGCTAATGGACAGCAAAATATCTTCGGTACGAACAAGCATAGTAGAATATCTGACACAAGCCCATCCACCGAGCTTCACAGCAAGCCAACACTACAACGCGGAATAATACACTAAAATCCTTTCTCCTGCAAACAGTGCCAATAATCCAAATCGCCCAAGCGTTTCCAAACACTTCACTCCTAGCCCATTTGAAGCAATTTCCCGCAAATCCACTTCCGCCCACCTTACTTCGCCGAAACCCAGGCAACACGTTCATGTCAGTGGCAGCTGAAAGGTTGCTGCATCAAGGTGCATTATAAAAACGAACGATGCTGTTTGTATAACTACAGCTATATCTAATGTAAAAAGCAAAGCTGTAGGGATGCATAGAAAACCGATGGGTCTCCCAACTAAGTTCCACACACCCAAGAAAGACACTCAGGAATAACTGGATGCCTTATCTAAATATGTACCAGCGCACCTGAGTCATCGAATTCTGTAAAAGGAAAAAGCTGGCTGATCCGAACCAATGAAAAGCCATAATTAACGTCCTTGGTATTCTGATTTACTCCCCCATATCGAGGAGGATCACACGCGACCCGAAGTCCAAGAATTATGACGAAGCAAGGCTTCTTCGGGTTATACTAAACGCTGTCGATGATGTGGAAGCAGCGTTGTTTTCGGCTGTTCGTTTCCAGAAAGAAATCGGTCAGGTCCGAGTCTTTCCAGACGTTCCCCGGAGCCAGCACGAACGAGCGAGGCTGAGCTTAGAAGGGTTCAGGCTAAACGCTGCATTTATAATGTTGTTTATCTAGGCTATCCCAGTCTGACGAGCACGATGAATGCGAAGCAAAGGCACATGACATATTTGTGAGACCATGCTCTTGAATGACGTTGTCGCTATTTCTATCTTGAGAGTGTCGATTTCAGAAAAATACAAAGGTTGCTGCCCAAAGGTCATTAAGGTTGTGTTACAAACTAGGCAGGTGGCACTATCACTACTAGAACAGTGGCAGCCACTTCGGAACAGACTGGCAACCGAGCTCCGGTTTAAAGCGCCGAGCGAAAATATCATCCAACTTAAAGCACCACCACAGCAAGCAAACGTATTAGTGAGCTTATCCGAAATTTAAACTAAAAGCTAGTCTGAATTAAGTGAGGAACCTCCTATTCAATCCTGCAGCCACTTTCCATGCATTGCGCAAACTGAGTTACAGTGGAGCCAATCACAATGCCACTGAGTCCAATTCCATGCGACTGACCTATAATACCAAAAATAACCGCTAGCGGCCGACCATACAGCGGTCGATACAACCTCTCATCATAGCCACAAGTGCCTTGGAACGTTGCTGAGAACCGAAACAAATTCCTGCATGTACACAAATGCCCAAGGCCTTCGCACCATAATCAATAAGCTTCAGTTGAGCCAGGCAACGAACGCTTGGAATCCCATCGCCATAATCTAGACTTCGTCGCTCGCAGGGGTTACGGATGCTCACACGGCGATTCAAGGAATGTCCTTGATTCGACTCGATCATCCCAGCAGCGTAGGCGTTACTATCCTAAAATATCGTAAAGGCTTACAATGCAAACCACTGGATGATCCGGAGAATCGGGTCATCAATTAGCTATGGTGCCGTTTGAGTATCAGACACGAAGACAACTGTTTCGTAGCAGTGGTATATCGCTCCCTATCCTCCACTACAGAACAGGATTCCCATATAATATCTTCATTGACGAAATGCTTATTCCCAACTTACAGCCAATTTCTTATCTCCGTTGATTTCAACGTGCATGACTTGGAAACCTAGGCACCCCCCAACGAAACATACGAGATTGCATGACAAGAAATTATTCCAAGTATCCCGCCATACAATCAAATTACCTCACCTACCGAGTGATATCAAACCATCGGTACTTAAACTCGTTCTTATAAATAAGGAACTCAGAATGGAGAGGCCAGTTATAGACACTATACAAGGGCCAAGCCAATGTCTCACCATATTTATACCATAATTTATAGCTGGGTGTTACGCTGAATATCCGGCGTAACACGCGAAACTAATGCGCACTATCAAACGTTAAAACATCCTTAACGACCTAGCTGAGACGACCAGTTAAGAATTCTTGAAATGTGGCTGGCTCACCAGACAGCGCCTGGATTCAGTTTGTTGTGGGCTTCAGCAATCTAATCGCGACTGCTTAGTAAAGAAACAGGGTTCGCTCCACCAATCGGCTTTCATCAGAAGTAGACCCGCAAGCGCATGTCAATAAGAGAGGCAGCTTGGCACTATAAGAGAGCTCGTCCTTCTCCGAAAACCCGGAGCGAATATGTAACCCAGCGCAACCATTGTAAAATGTTTTCCGTGACGACAAATGGACTCAACAACAACATTTTGCATGTAAATTCGCTGACAACAAAAAGCGCCTATACAAGCATTTTAACACCATCCGGAGAGCAAAGCTCGGTATCCCACTTACTAATACGGCAGTCAGAGTGGCTGCGGGTGCCGAAGAGGCAGCCAACATTCTACGAATGCAATATACCCCAACCTGCCAAAGAGACGCCCGCCCCTGTTACATACTGACATCACTAGTCCCAACATTACCAAACAAAAGCATCGATTTTACTGCCACAACTGTGTTGAAGAAACTGCTCTCACTACGCACCTACAGGTCTCCCGGAAACGATTGTATTCACGCCAGTGCGCTTAAAGCAGCAGCAATAACGCTTTACTTCCAAACGTGCTTGGATAAGCAAATTATACCGGGTGGTGTCATTCCTGCGAAAACAGTGAGCGGCTACGGCACTCTAACTGCTGTCTTCAGTCGTAGTTCCGAAGGAATTGCATTGCCTGATAACTGCCAGCTACGGATTAAGTTCACGGCCATCTATTTTGTCTGCACCTTTAGTTGCAGTATCTGCGGGCTACTTCCTCTTTAGTTTGATGACAAAGGTAACTGTGTTATTGTCTGAAGAATGGCATCGCCCGCACAGAGAGCTTGACGGAGGTAACGTCATCCTTCCAGGTCATGAGCGTAGGCATCCTTTTGCTGGTTGTCGGTAGCACAGGCATGCCATGAAGAAAAAGTTCTTTTTCTGATCTCTGTGTGGTTGTCTGTTGATTAATATTTGTCCCGCTGGCGCTTGCTTTATCAAGCATCAGAAAATATGTATATTCCACTATTGTCAGCCCGCAAGCGGTTTACCGAAAAAATTACCATCTCGATACTATCTATTTATCCCTATGTTATTCACATTAGCCGGGACTTCCCAAAATGAATCGAGGTTTGATGCCCAGTGATGCGGAATTTAATAGTCGCACTTGCATGAACTCCGATTTTATCACAAAAGAAATTCCATTGCTTTAAATCATCCAACCGTTTACCCATTAATGAGTCTGCCTTGGACTCAGGAACGTTGGTGCATATAAGTGTCAAGGCCCCATACTTCCGATTGGTCTGTGGTGAGTCAAAAAGCATGGTTGTCAAGGACGTTGGCGACGTATCTGCAAGTTGCACCGGCCCATTGACCCGTTTTGTTGTTTTACGTGGTAAAGCTAATGTGGTCCCACTTTGATTATAACGAGCAGCAACTGCTGCATGGAAGATTGGTCTTTAGAACTTTTCCGATTTCCTTCGTCAATCGAATGTTTGGGTGCGATCGATGTTTCATCAATCGATCCACTGGATAAGAGGAGGTTGGCGGAGGGCCAGGCAAGCTTCTATCGATCAGGATGATGACTTGGTTCGTGGTTCTTAAGGTGGTTAGTACTGCGTGGCCGTGTGAAAGCATGCCCTTTTCCTTGGTCTAGAGGTAGCAATTTAAGGAGACGGTTGAGGTACAGGATGCGCTATTAACGACTGGAGCAAAGCACTATTATCATTCGACCGATGTCCGGTTTCCGCGACTTGCTTGTTATGCTATTTTGTCAGTTTTAGTATGCCTTGTACTAGTGGAACGGTCGTGCACTTCGGAGAAAACTAAAGTAAACCCGGCGTATTGTATTTATTTATGCCATTTTTGCGGACATTGACGCATTTCGAATGATACCGGTTTTTGCAAATTGCACAAGTCATCCCTCTTTTTACTAATTTTCACAAGTATGATTGGCACAAAATGATTTCTTTCGTTTTACTGATGTAGTGGGCATGATGGCTGATAACCGTAAAGAAATCCAAGATGGCGGACACAAACGACAGCTGAGTTAATCAATGAGAACTGCAAAGTTATCCAGAGAACATCCACCAAATTTTCACATATCAAAAAATACACCAGAAGAAATATATGGGTGCCCAACTCACACAGAAATTTACCGCATAACACCAAAATCTTTAAAAATAAGTAGAAGTTATCACGGCGATCCAAAAATCCGCAGTGTCCGTAAAATTCCTCTTGTGTTTGAGTATGTGTTAGCGGGACAAGTAGACAACGCAGACCCGCGCGTTTGGACAAGTTATATAAACGCTCCAGATTGAAACACTTAGGGCTATGTATTTCCGTATCCGGCTCCTCTGGAGGTACTTCACTTGTTTATAACGCGTTTGTCACTATCCTGTGAAAAAGGTGACAACGTACTTCCAGGGGATATTGGAAGGAAGATAATTAACTTCTTGAACGAAATCAGACATTGTGCCGTATTTTTGACAACGAAAATATCCTCGCTGCTCTTATAGCTGTTTTCCGTATGGCAGGTGTTATGCAAGAGCAGTATGGCTAGATCGCTAAGTTCAAGCGGTGCGATTGTTTTTACTGCATCTAGAGTAAATTCCGTGTTGGTGAACACAAGGTCTTATACTGATGGTTTGTTACTAGTTTTGAATCTCGTGGTTGCAATGGTGTAATTGTGTATTGGTATATAGGCGCTTAATTTTTACCGTTTTAGATTGTTAGCTGGACGAAGCTGGGCTTTAAGTGCATGCAAACTGAGGCCCCGCACCAAAAGGACTTGATTGTATGACCATACAGGGATTCGTTTTAGAACAGACACTAGTTGGTGATATATTTTCAGCAAGGACATTGCAGTGCGATATAATATTGCAAGTAATTACACATTAAAACCTATGCAAAATACTTTGCGCGAGAACGAATTGACAACTTGCGTACCTGGATCGTCGAAGATATCAATATGCAAGTCAGATCAGTAATGCCGGAAATATTACATTTCAACTTGACAAGACCTTCCAGATGTTTCACACTATGTTTCGGGAGGTGGCGTTTGAGATAATTGAAACAATTAGTTCCCGAAGAAACTTTTAGCAGAAAAGTTAACACAAGGGTGCCGCACGATTTAATTCCGGAATAATTTCTCTGCATATTTTCAAGTGCGTACTACAGACGTGTGAATTTATAGCATCATGAAAGGAGTGCAGTTAAAATGGCAAATTGACCAAACTATACGCACCTACAATCATGTCACTTTGTCATCTGTGCCCGGCCTGCTACCACGGCAACGCCAGGGTCACA
>CALYDF020004007.1:0-23734 GCA_944474145.2 Dicrocoelium dendriticum
GGTGCGTGATATAATGTTCCTGAACGGTTCACTAGCTTTTCCTGCAACCATTACACGACGCCCAACACGTTATGACAAATGCGGTGCCCCCACCAGACGTGAGCTAAACCTCGGAAGCAGCGATGATCGAAGGTGGCTAGCTTGTTTATTTTTGTCGACCTGACGGGCCAGGTTCCAAAACATTATAAGAGGGTTGAACGGACGGCTGCATCATAAACTCTGCCCTTCAGAGCGAGAGTAAGGTCGTGTCTGAGCCACAGGGGGCGGAGAGTGGCAAATGCACCTAGAGCATTTGTTATACGATTCTTAATACCATCATCCATCCCACCATAATCATCCGTCCATCATCCATCCCAGGCTCTGGAATTCTTGAACAACTTCAAGCTGATCACAAGCAAGGGTCAATGCAAAGTGGGACCTTGCCAATTTTTGGAAAATTACTTTGTATTTTAATGGGGCGAATCATAGCTCAACTCGACTGACAGCTTGGGCTAATCGGTCCAGTGCAGCCTGACACCTTTGTGCGCTATCCAGTAAGAGGGCAATATGGTCCGCCTATTCCAAGTCAAAAAGTCGCTCAAAAAGAAGGTATATCCACACCTTATACGTCGTGTACAAAGAGCGCTTTTTACATGACTAGAGCAAAAGCGAAATTAAATAGAAAATACGACAGTGAGCAACCGTGTCTCACACCGCTGGAAATGTTGAAGGGCGGCGACAGTTTGCCATTAACCCTCACTCTTCTCGAACTGTGCGTGTACAAGGCTTTGATAATGTTTACATATTTATTGGGCACATCTTTCCTTAGCAGACAGTACCAAAGAGTACACCAATCCACTAAATCGAATGCACTTTTAATGTCGGGAAACACGATAACGTTGGGTTGCCAATAAACATAGCGGTGCTCCAACAATTGACGCTAAGTGGAGATGTGGTAGATGCATCCTCAATTTCGACGCATTCCGGCTTGCTATTCACAGGTCTGTCCTTCACGAGCGCAGGTTAATCTGTGAAGAAAGACAGAAGCGGACATTTAGAGGCCATTGTGAGTAGTCTGATTCACGTATGGTTTTCGCATTCTAAACGCGAGCTTCCCTTGAAAACGGGTACTATGACGAAGCGGCTCCATTCTGTCTGGTCAGTTTCTTATGCCCAAACGTCCACTAGAAACTAATGTAAATTATCCACAAAGCGGATCATTCGATTTTGTGGAGAGCTGGAGGGATTCTATCTGAACTAGCGGCCATATGCAATTTCTCCATGTTAACTCCACGTTCGGTTTCTGCGCTTGAAGGCCGATATAAGAAGACTGCCCGTGTAGAAGCGCACTCAAGGTCCGAAGAGAAAACGATAACTCAGTTTGGTTAAAGTTTCTTACTGGTCGTGGGTCCAAACTTTCCAAACATCTCGCTACCACCGTGTATCCTGCCGCCTCTTTCCCGTGCCAGACGAAATAACACGATGGTTTTTCCATTTCCGTTGCACCATGAGACCACGCCGCTTCGCGGTCTCTCTTCAAAATAGCACGCAGTTTTGTCCTGAGAATTTCGCTACTGATATACTTAACATGTAAATAAGTATTGTCGTGATTGGTTATTGAGAGCATGTTCGTGAATGCAGCCAGGATGAATGACTGCGTCATTCTGTTATTTATGCACCGGTGAATACCGTGATTTTTCAACAGTACAGGTGGACGTGTAACCGATATATTTGCATCGTTCATGGATGATCATTGGAAAAATATCAAGGATTATTGCTGAGAAATACCTTTCCGGTGGTTGCATGCACAAATGTAATTAGTAAAAGTGCATGTTAAGTAAATGAAACAATGCGCGCTGGAGGAGGTTAAGCTGCGGTAATTACTGCTGCTAAAAGTTCAGCGCTTCCTTCTCTCTTATTCAAAAGAGTATATGATTTAAAAGTAGATACACTTAACCCCAACATTTGAATTATTTCCACTTAGGAAAATCGTGATTTTATGCAAAGAATAACGTTTAACGCGGATCAAGTGTATGTATTGGTAACATTGCGGTAAAATAGCTGGTTTCCACCACTATCTAACATGCATCTAAAATGATGTACAACTGCAAACCTTAATGACATTTTCATGTGTAAGGCAAAACTGTGTGGAATTGTTAACATGCTTTATGGAATTCATTTAATTTGGCAATATTTATAATATTTGCAGTGGCGTCATCGTAACAGCGATACCTGAGAGATAGGGGAGTTGACAAGCCTATTGAGATGAGTTTGTTAGTGTCATGTGGTACGGATGGACAGGAAATTAGTTATCATTATTTATGTTATCCTGGATGCTTTCGCTCTTGAAGCCTCAAGTAAATGCAATGTTGGCAGACTCTTTGCTCTTGCGAATTACGGCGTACACTCCCCGTGGCATCGCATTTTCGTAGACGTAAATGGACTTGGTTTCTTCTGCCTCTAAACCTGTGGTCAAACAATATAGAGGCTGCTTACCGACAGACCACGCAAGTGTCAAGCATAGCGGCGATAAGTACCTTGTTGGTTAACATACGCCTGGCGCTGAGAAACACTTTACACAATAGATTTCCTGATGCAGAAACAATTTATAGCGTGTATATTCTCCAGTAATTTTATCGGCGTTGTAGTCATCTTCGCAATAAGGCGAATGCGGTAAAATCCTTCTTCTCCTAAATTATTCGTAATATAATCTTGGCTCATTACTTTGAGGATTAACAGCTAATGGTAGATAACGAGAATAAGTAACACGAAATAACTTTCTATTTGTTGCAGGCTACATGGCTATCGTAGCATTTACGTTTAGCCGAGCATCAGTTGGACCATGTTGTATTTGTAGGATGCAGCAAACATAGATATGTGAAAAGTGAATAAGCGCCTAAGGGTGTGCTTACTTGAGCAACCCTCAATTTCATCTTTGTTTCACTG
This sequence comes from Dicrocoelium dendriticum, assembly GCA_944474145.2. Lineage (NCBI taxonomy): Eukaryota > Metazoa > Platyhelminthes > Trematoda > Plagiorchiida > Dicrocoeliidae > Dicrocoelium > Dicrocoelium dendriticum. The sequence goes on from CALYDF020004007.1 coordinate 2,926, forward strand.
GGTTGTTGAGCGGATTACCTCTATTTTAGGGATGCATGCCACGCTGAGATAGACGGATAACATGACAGCACACTCCTTTCCAATAAACGTTTTCAATGACAGTGCTATTTCACTGAATATTTTCTCCTATGTACAACCGCAGTTCCTTAGACAATATTGACGTACAATAATAGGCGGAGTTAATTTCCACACTCGTATTGTTTGTGGATGATGTGCGTGTGTGTTCCACACATATTCTGAATGACGACAATAGCGATACAGAGTTACCCTTTTTATCGGCAGTGGCGCATTCCATGCGCTCAAGATTTCCACGTCGCTTTTTTGCAGTTTTAATGACGACGAGGTGACGTGACATTTTTGGCGGCCAATTAATGAAGAGATCTTACTGGCGCAGAAATTCCGTGCGGTACCAGTAATGTAGTCAAATGAGCGACCAATGTACGCCGTTGGCTAAAGGTATTGACAAAGTCCCATAGCATTTGGCAAACATGGGTTCCGCAGGATCCGATACAAGGTTGGATACATTCAATTATAATGTTGACCTATTTGCCGCAGATCGAGACATGCAATTGTACGGCAGCTCGCATATGTGCTTTGAATAACTGCAGCTAACCAGAGTCAACCCGCTTCGCTTGCTAGGCCTTGAACGCTCCTCATGCCTTAGGACACCAGAGTTTCACTGCGCAGCCTCACGGGCATGCGCAACATTGACAGCCTTACAAACCGGTGTGCTGAATATCCGGCCACCTCAAACACAGTAACATCTATATTAGGGGTCTTTGGAAATACGTCGCGCTCCTGTAAGTCCTAAGCACCTTTGGGTACAATTGCAACAGATGGGCCGCAAGAATATAATGTGTTAACTGTATCTAAGATTTTCCGGCTGCGAACTATTTCTACTGCCGTAATGACTAGTGTATGTAGCTTTGCTTGTGACTGTCCAATCAGTCATGCACAAAGAAAACGGTCGTCCGGATACTGCAGCTTTGTCAGCTGGATACCTGGCATTACATATATTGTTGTAGAGTCTAAAAGATCCGGGCGATATATAATGTTCTTAGTCCTTACATGATACTTAAACGGAAGTACGGTCCAATCACTGTGAACGCAGTTGTGACTCGGAGCTCAGTAGAAAATTTCCTTTGGACCCTTACACTGCCTTAGACACCATTATACAGTGCACTTAGAATAAAAAACGGGAATAGTGGACAGGATGATGTTGATAGGGAGTGACACAAACAGTATTATCTCTAATATTTTAGGCTGTCATTTGCTATGGAATGTTGTACATCCACTTGATGGCTACGGCTTACAAATCAAAGCAAAAAGGGCCGTAACTGTTTTAAAAGGAGTTTGTTTCCATTCAAAGTGAGTAGATGGTTGTTTCGAACTCCTTCTTTTATATAGATAGCTTCCTCTGGGCAGTTTACTCTCTCCAAACTTACACTCGGTAAACAAACTGAAGAACAACGAACAGTGTTTCATGCCGGATAGAAAAAGCGTTTGCTTGGCAATTCCCTTAGGATTGTTTGGGTGAAAGTACAATTATCTAAAGATAGGTGAGTGGTCTGTTTGTGAGTTTTTCTAGTAGATACACTAATGGATAATTGTGCTGTAAGTAAGAATTGAATGCGAATGGCTAAGCAACTTGAGGACAGTTATAGTTATTTTACTCCGTGAGCAAAGTAAAATCAGGAATATGCACCTATCTACCGCCTCTTCAGGTTTATATACCATGTTAATCCTGTTTAGAGGGATTCTCCTACCCTTACTTCCAGCTGACGTTTTGTGTAGGAAATTGCCTATTCAGACTAGCAGTGAGTAACCTATGCACTAAAGCTGAAGTTTATGAAGGAGAATTCGGTGGTCCAAGCAAACGAATGCTTTTGAGATGTCGAGGTAAATGACCTCGACACTTGCTCCATCAGCAACGGCTTTAGTCCAGGTATCGCGTGCAATTATTAGGTTTGTTGTGCATGAGCTCTTTCGTCGGAAGCCATGTTACTCTGGTGCGAACATCTTGTAATATTTTAGCTATTGCTTGAGTGCATCAGCAAAGATAGACTACAAAACATTGGAAAGCCCAGTGAGTGGCGTTATAGGACGGTAATTAACTGGGTTAGTGCAGCTTCCGCCCTTATGAAGAGTAGTGATTAACGCTCTGTTCCATTTTGTTAGAATGTAGTTCTCCTACATATAGCGCCGATTGCATATAACCAGGGGTTCCACCAAATCACTGGCTGCTGTTTGCAAAGCCGTCGATCGAATGTTATCGACACGAGGAGAGCTGTGTATTCGCAAGACCAACAGTAGGTCTACGTAGGTTGTGGTCAATGCGCCGTGCCTTCAGAATCATGTTGAACAACAAACTCTTATCAGCTTTCATTTCGCCCCGTCTAAGCTGTTGTACATAAGCTTGTTAGCATCGCCTTTCAGAGTAAAACTTGGTGGTGGAAAAAATGTATTTTACGGGATTGTTGCCAATTTGCCAGTGGAGTTACGGGGACAAATTTGCCACAAGCGTATACTTAGTTTGAGTATTGCATCGACACTTACGTAGGCTTAGTGGTGATTAAATGCTAACATTCCGAATGTTAACTAGACGGTTGGACCGGAATTGTCTTGGCTATTAAACTCCGCTAGGTTGTTTGATCGATGCTTTTACATTCCGCCGTAGGATGGGATTCGAGCGGATATTTGACTGTCTTGCCTGTTGTATTCCTGTATCACCCAGCCGAGTGAAGGGGAAGAACTCACACAGGCTCTGCATACAATCGTCTTATTCGCCAGTTCGTCAGAAATTCAAATAGCTGTGCTTTCAGTTATTCACCAGCCTACTCGATTGATCGCCTGATCGACTATACTAAAGCAGTCGTTTATCTTCGCCCCAGCTTTCAGCCACAAGCACATTCTTTTCCTTTTTGGTTCTTTACGCAGTTTTGTGTAGCATTTTTATATACTCGTCCACTGCCGGCGAGCCTCCCTACTAACGGAATGACAGTCTTAGTAAGGTTGAGTTGCACTGTCAACAACTTGATCCGCCTCCGACTGAAGAGACGCTTAATGGAATTTGTCCCGATCTCAGTAAATATCATTTTCTTCCTTCGAGTATCAGCAGGCGAGGATAATTATTCGGCTCGTTGATACTAAGCAGCAGTTTTTATATTTTATTTTCAGTTTTAGGTCAATGATTCCTTTGGCTGCATCCTCGGTCCTTTTGACACTTTCCATCGATGTGTGTTTTACTGCACTCTATTCTGCTGCAGCTTGCCGAAAGTAGCATGCTGTCAGTGCTTCTTTGGTCATGTTGTGAAGTGGCCGTTTGTCATTGTGTCAACAATGCCGAAAAGACATCTTCTTTTTCCCCAAGGCCGTCTGAGTACATTATTGTGGAATCCTCCGACGCTTACCGACATTCACTGTCCACTGAGCAGGTGCCGAATATAGGGCTGCAAATACCGAGAAGCTTTAGTGGAACATCGAAATAGTTCTCAAATCTCTCGAAAATTTTTGATAGATCCGGCACTTAATTATGTTCACAGAAATTCCACATCTATAGTATATGGCACGATTCGTCGCCGATAACGTATCGGAACTTGGCTATATGGTATGTCCTCGGATATCCACCCAACTGGATCAACGCTGCAAATTTCATCCAATTCGCTTTACACGTTTTCCATTTGACAGGTAGCGCGTTTTCCGTCATTTGTAGAGCAGTCGGCAGTGGGATCGATGTCCGTTCACCAAAAGCTAGCGGGGTCCGACGCATCAGACGTTTCTTCTCTGTCACCATAGTGCGTGCCTGGTTCTGCCAGCCGCATAAAGAGAAAGCAAACACACCAGCTCAGCACACTCGAGCTCTATTCACAATTGTGAGGTTCTGTACAATTAGCTGGGTGTTTAGAAACTCACTAGTCTACTCGATCGATCACCTGCTTGATCGCAATGCGGCAGAGGATGGCCCTCACCCCCGCTTTTAACCACCATCACGAAGGCAATTCATCAAGCGTTGTTTGATCAATCGAAAGCATTCGCTTTTCTTGAATAACACCCAACATTTTAGTTAGGTTAACTTTTCAGTAAGTTCCAACATGCATTGTATTACCGTTTGTTAATAATGGATTTCCGTACTTATCACATTTAATATCTAGCAAGATCGCTTGCTTAATTTACGTCACTGGCACATCAGGGAATGCTAGTGAAGTAAATGTTAGCATTGATCGGTTGAATAGCGTGCGAATTATTCGTTTGTTTCAGATGTTCCAAGAAAATATGAACTAATGGATAAACAATCGGTTTACTATGGAACGCCTATGGTAGTCCGCTTTAGTTTCAGACATAAGAAAAAGTGCAATAAAAATTGAAGTGCATCAAAGACGCCATGAGAATGAAGGAACATCGCCTTTGAAGAAGGAATAGACAACCTAAATAAGGTAAATGCCATAAATGTTCCTTAACTGTTACTAGAAATTCTTAAAAGACATGACGGTCGCCAGACAGATAGACCATTTTAGTTTGCGTTCAAGAAGTCATCCATCTTTTAAATTAGGTTACGAGTGATTCTGAAGGACGAAAGCCTTTTTATTTGTGACACTGTAAACTAAATCCGCCTCAGCAGTGTTTCAAAACTCAACTCGCACCCTCTGTCCTTCGCCGACGCTAACCTCGGCAGGACTGCTCTGCGTTAATGCGCGCTTACCTGACAATTTTAAGACCATGTGACCCGAAGCCGTTATAGCGCATCTGACTGAATCGTAGAATAAAACTGGGCACACCACCGCCAATTCATGCAGAAAAATATTGGACGCTTTAAGTACTCTTGTATACGCATATTAGTTTTCGGATTGAGCAGGGATCACAAGTAAGCATGCCAGATGCAGGGTGCGACATAACAAATGTCGTTGCGCGATACCGATTATTTTAATACAGCCATCTTTGACTTCTTGGGTACTTGATTATGGAATTGAGTATTTTAGCACGCAGACAAGGCGTACGCTTTATTAAGTCAAGTCATGCTGTGAATAGTCCAGTTGCATGATACAAATATACCCACGACGTTAATCGTAAGTCTCTTTGTTAACAACTTCCTGGGTTGAGCTTGCAGTTCTATCCCGGCAAACTTTGTCTTAACATCGGTAATCACTAGGTATCATCTCCCGTTAACAGTAAGCAGTCGCTACAGATAGGCGCTTATATAAACTTCCAGATTATTTGAATCGTATGCATTTAAAATATAATTGTGCACGGTATCTATTGCTATCCTAGTACTCCTACAGATTTAGCATGACACGTACAGTGAACGTTTAAATGGCTCTCCTTAATGCCACAAACATAAAAATACAACTATGAATGTTCTATAATAAGCGTATACCCGCATATCCTACTTTGTTACTCTGAAAACCTTCGGACGTGCTCGAGCGTGTACGTTCAGATGTCATCTCAATACCCAAACACTTTGCATACAACCTCATGATAACGTATAAAGGGCTCCTTTTCGGGCTAACTACCGACAAACTAAAACGTCGTCGCGCATGCTGTAACACGCCACAGATAAACACCTTGCTTACACATCCTGTGGCCTCTAGTCCACAAGTAAGCATACGCCGCCACGTCTACGGTTGGCCATACCACGCTGCCTCCACCCACAAGGTTATGCCAAAACGCGTCATGGATATTGAAGGTATGATACCTGTTATTGCCATTCACTATTGCTTAACTACGATAAGTAACACGCTACGTAAAAACGAACTAAGAATATCACCTGGACTGATAATCAATCGTTAGCAACGAAGTAGTCAAACGCCATTTAACAACGTGAGCTTTCAAAATCTATATTCTTTGGCGTGTCATTTTGAAGTAGAAGTGGTGTGATTGGATTGCCACGCGCAATCTCAAAGTGGACTGAGATTTGCATGTGGTAGTTGAGGGGGAGCAAATTCCACGTTCCGTCTTCTTCATCTTCGGTTAGAAATTTCTAGTTGAAGTATTATTTTGCATGTGTAGTAATTCACCGCACAGCGTCTACAACACTGCGCTCATTTTCCTTCTGGCACTTATAAAATGGTAACCAGCCTTAAGTTCTATTTCGTAGCCTCGGGTCTAACTTACACTTGTGTACACCATTACTTGGTCTACATCATCCGATTAGTTTCGTAACACGTCATATATAGGCATAATTGCTATCCGTGCCTAATTACATGAAAGCTACATATGCATGTGCTATCTGGTTCTGACAATAAGTGACTGCTATCATTGATATTATGCCTTTTTGCCTGTGCAAGTGGACCAATGTGTTTCCACTAATTTCTACCCAATGCCTGCTGGATACTTTTGCATGTACCGTTGGATGTTCTTGTGTTTATGCTTGTCTCCACATGTGTAAACTTGTATCGCTTTTAATAAATATATAGGATATATTACATATGCACATTGATGAATGTATATATATATATGCTTGCTGAGTTTCTTTATTTCGGGTGATTGGTTTGCTATAGTTCGTTTTTGCATACTTTGTTAAATCTTTTGGATGTCTGTATAAACAACTTCTTTTTACGTCGCTTACAAATATTGTGTATACATTCGTCAACTGTTTCTCGGTTGTAACCTATTTATTAAAGCATCACGCTGACATCTCGAAATTATCACGCATTTGTTAACAGCCAATTTATTTTATATCCACATTAAGCTAAGAGTTAAGTCGCTATATCAGTAAGCTTTATTTGATAAGCAGATTACTCCAAGGCCAGAAACCCCCATTTCTCGAGTTGTTGCTCCTACATGTGCGTTCTGACATCTCTGGGTTGGTCACGTTACAAGCGACTGGTCAAGTGATCACTCTACTCTCCACTTGATGTGGACGCGATGATTTGTCAGCCAAGCCCGAAGGGGTTTCAACCGAAACTTCTAGCGTAAAGCTCCTACCTGTCTTATAAATGCTGACAGCATGTGGCACGACAATAACCAGCAAAATCTATCTACTGGGCACCTCTGCGTTACAAAATGAACATGGAAGCATTTGGAAGTAGTGATCCCAATTTCAAAAAAGCCCTATAGAAGAGCTCCTCCTAGGATTGGTCTGGAAATACTTATTTTGATGCATCAGCGAAAGCAACTACGAAACCCTTTCATATCTACTAAATTGACCTCGAAATATTCCAACTACCAGAGAGTCAGGAAATTACGTGCTATAAAAATGGGGATAAGTGACGACAATATGAGCAGAGCCTGGTAGTACAATCTGTGTCCAGACCTAAACACTCGTCGCTTATACTAACAAAAAGCACAGTCGACTGTGACATAACCGATTTGGTATCCAGTAAAATAGAACCCGTTCTATACAACTACGTCTAGAAAGCCGATCACCTGTCCTGGCATTACTTATATTTTTGTGGCCAGAGTTACCCACCACTCAACAATCTCGATGCCTCGGATCTCAGCCGCCTTAAGGACATCGAGTTCAACGCGTAAACTGTTGCGAAAATGTTGCCGGAGCTAGGTCTTATTCGTCAGCTGGCTATAACGGGTTGCATCCCCTCTTGTTTCAGTCAGTGGCAACGAAAATTGCCACACCTATCTGCCACATTTTTTAGTCCAATCTAGAGGTTACGCGTCTACATACTGACTGAAACCTGGGAATAGTGCTGCCAAAGCACAAAGGTGGAAAACATCTTGACCTCACGAACTATCGCACAATTTGTCTCACATCGCTTTTTTCCAAGTTCATAAAGAAGACTACAAACGCGCTCTACAGAGACATTGTTCTGACCTGAACGTCAACTCCACTACATTGCACGACTTTCAGTAGGGACTCTCCTACAGTACCATTCTACCGGTGGCGATGGAAAATGGGCTAGATCCATAGATGCCGGCAAAAGCTTAGATTTTTCCTTCCTTAACGTCCAAAAGACGTTTGATTATGTCCCAGATCAGAGGTTTCTGTACAATCTCAGGGAAATCGGTATCAGTTGACCTCTACCCGCTTGGGTCGCCGAGTTAGATGGAGACAGAATCATGCATGTGAGAGTGAATGGGACCCTTCTTCAGCCGGTGCTATTGACCAGGGGTGTCCAGAAATGATCGGTACTCGCACTTGAACTTTCCAAGCTGTTCATCAACAACCTTCCCAAACACTTCAAACCGAAGTATGATTGTGTTGATGGTCTCCCGCTTTGGTCTGAGGTCTCGGGTGTCGATATCACTGATAATATTAGGCCCGGCTCGATCTACCACACGGCTGATACTCAAAGTGTAATGTATATTTCAAATTGGCCGAATGCCTTTCCTCCGAATTGGTGCCTATGAGTCACTTGACACCTACCATATTGAAGGCTTCCTCCTCAAGAAAGCCTATTTGTAATTATTGTTTTTGACCTAAAAACTACCCAAAACACACTAAGGAGATTGGCCGACGCTAACAGGATGCCAGATACAATAAGATCATTCTCTCAGATGACACCAAATATCTTCAGGCTGCTATCCACCTCTCACCTACGACTAAGCTCAAATACGGTCTACCGGCTGCGTTTCCCATTCAAAGCTAGATTTTACTCTAAAAGAAAGGTTACGGGTACGAGGATAGAGGTTTGTCTTTCGACTTCAGGATTTTCCCTATCATTTTCGACTGCAGGGGGTGAAACACTTTCCCTGGACTACCGCCGTCACCGTGGAGCCCACAAATTCATCAGGCGAATACTGTGAGTCGCACTTGGAAATGCACTGTGACAGTTTTTACAACTCAACATAGGAGGCCCAGCATGAGTTCACAACTGGAAGCTGTTTTAACTAAGGTTACTTAAAAGCCCCTCCGACCACGGCCTTTCTACCCGAGTGGTAAGAGATGGGAACAGCCTACATAAACCGTAGTCAACGCAAAGACTAAAGAAGGATTCTCAGCTGCACAAGGTGCATAGACAGCACTGTTTCTCTGCGCCTTCCCTGGTCACTTGAGGACTGTTTATTCGTTAAGTCACACTGGCATCCCATGTTGATCTGCCGGCGACGGGGCTAACATGGTTCTTCCCTTCTGCTCTGTACAAATCTTTGAAACAAAGAAAAATGAACTATTAGTTGATATTTTTATTTAAGGGATTGCCTGTTTTTTGACATCCCCGGTGTGGCTGCCCTTGCTGTGCATGTTGGCACGGTACCTACCTGTCTAACACCCTCCACCTCGATTACTGGCTCCAAGAGACTATGCATCGCTTCTGGGGCGGACGGGGTTCACCGTCGCTGTGACGGTGCTAGACTCGATGAGTGTTTCCATCCAGTGTTGAGCGGACTACTGTCTAGCCACCGCTTTGTGTGCGACTGATTCCTAAATGCGACGTGCTTTTTTTGCCAGGGAAGGAGCAGGCTCCGTTAATGCAACGTGGCTCGCATCGCATGTCCCCTGTTCTTATTATTTAATTTAACACTGGATATGGGGTATGTGGATTGAGCTGTAGGTGGTGCAACGCAAGCTACCCATGCTTCCTCTGTAGGCGCAGGCTATCTGTGGCTGTCCTACGGAGGTCACATCATCATTATACATGCTAGCTAGAGGTGAAAAAAGCATCAACTATTGTGCCGCAATAACTAAAAAAGGGAATAAAATGCAATAGGTGCAAGCCAGGTGAGCTACCGGTAACAGATGAGCATCGTTCCGGTAAGCTACCAGCCGGCTACTATGCAGCAGAAAATATAATTTAATACGCACTGTATAAAAGACTAAATATGAGTTCTTGGTTGGAGGCGGAAGCAAATAAGGATGGGATGGGACAAAGAATCTCACAGCACGAACGCCACTAAGGTCGGCTCCCAGCCAAATCAACAATTCTATCCAGTCAAGCGTTTTATTTTCTTTTGGACCCTAATCAGGGAGCCGAGAAGCTTCAACTGAGGCCAGCTCAGAAATGAGGGCCTTCATTCCTCTGGACCAAGTCATCGCTTGGCCACCCCTCATCTTCTTCCATCCACACCCCCGGCCCGCAAACAAAGCACGTCACGGGAGTCGGTGGGCTGGCATGCGTAACACGTGGCCGAGCCATCGCAGCCTGGTGTGTGAAATAACGGTGCTGAGCGGTTCATTTCTTTTTCCAGTGCCGTAAACAAGGCGTCGAACACGCTCGTTGCTAACTCGGTGGTCGAACTTAACTAGCCTCTTTATGCCCGCTGATTTAAGGGGCCAGGTTTCCCAACCGTACAGTAGGATCGAAAGTACAGCTGCATTGTACACTCTACGCTTTCAAGGCGAGGGTGCTCTCGCGCGGGCGCCATAAGTGGCAAAGGTTAGCAAAAGTGGCTCGAGCTTTTGCTATACAGTTCGTGATCGAATCTTCAATCCCAGGGGCGCTGATACAACATTCCACGTAAATGCATTTTGGAAAGACTTCTAGTTGATCCCCATCAGGAGTCAGCGAAGGAGGCGGTTGAGGCCAATCAGGGAGGAACGCTTTGCACTTCGTGGGTGCAAAGCAAAGCCCGAATTGACGGACAACCAGTGCTAATCAGTCCAGTGCCGCCTAGAATGTTTGTGAGCTATCAAATATTAGGGCAATATCGTCAGCATTCTGCAAGTCTAGAAGTCGTTCTCCTATGAGCAGCCCCACACCTAAATCCTGTCCCGATTTCCAGGACTTCATAAATAGCGAAGTCCTAGAAGAAAGTGACAGTGTGCATCCTTGTATCTCAACGCTAGAAATATTAAAGGGCGGCGACAGCTTGCGGTAAGTCATCACTATGCCTGAACTTCGGGCGTACGATGATCGAATAATATTTACATATTTTTCAGGTACACATTTCCTGAGTAGACAGTCTCAAAGTGTACCTCTATCCACCGAATCGAATGCACCTATGAGTCCGAACAACAAGACAATAGTGGGTCTCCAATATATGTGATGGTTCTCCAACAACTGACGCAAATTGAAGCGGTGGTCAATGCAACCACGACCTTGACGAAACCCGGCTTGCTCTTTACGAATCTGGCATTCACGTATGCCAGTCAGTATGTGACGGATGATAGAGACAAGCAATTTGCAACTAGAGGAAATTGTTTGCAATTACGGAGGTCACAGTAGATAGTAAATCGGGAAGCACATGCAACCAAATTATGCCGCAAGATATATATTTTCATATATCATTGAGGACGTCGATGTACCCTAATATGAAACCATTTTGATTAATACCATTGGACAAATGAGTACAAACATGTAGCTTTGCATATATACGTATTAGCATGTACGAACAAACTTAATATTTATCTAAATATTTACCTCGGATATAACTATGGTGCATCCATTTACATATTTCTGTTTTATAGTCTTATCGATGCAGTTGCCATTTTGATTACCATCCTTCTTACCATCATCAATGATTAATCCTAATATTTATAAATTTATTAATTTATAACCTATGTATAACTTTTAGCAAATTTTCCGTCCATGAGTATTTGAAACAATCCCTACAACCTAAAAAATTCGACAAATAATTTGACATACTTATTACCGTCTAATATTTTTATAATTCCTACTTATGTCTCATATTTCGAATTCGTATTATTCCTATTTATCTCTACATGGTTGGCAGTTTCCGGTTTTGCATTTTTATGTGAATTTGGCCAGCCTCTTGTGCTGGCGCATCAGAGGGACATGGACGGCTTTCGTAGCACCACGCACAACTCCATCCACACACGACATACTCAGAGTAAACCCGAAGGAATAACACCGGGATGCATATGGATAGGAGCTGAATTTCAGCAACGGAGCGGGCTCAAACTCCTTCACAGGCAAACACAAGCACGCTGGATTTGGGAATGAATTATACACAAGGTGATGGCTGGACCGTGGTCTGCCTCATACTGCGTGCATGGAACCATTCTTCGGGACTAGCACGCCCACAAGAACCGTTTATTACGTCCTCTGCAGCAACGACTAGCTCATGCAGCCAGTATAGACGAGGTAATTGGTAAAAGACGGGTAGGCACTTTGTTAACATGCACTTCAAGCGCAGTCACTCCGGGGCTATCAAGCAACAGCCAAACACTTGAAGTAACATTATTAAATAAAATAAATTCATTAAAGCCTACGGCTATGCAAACATAATTTTTCGCTAAACTAGCCTACGAAGTGGGTTGGTTAGCATTGAATCTGCGATAAGTAGAAAATGTCCAGAAGTAACTCAAACATGAGATCCATAAAATAAAGTACAAGAAGATAAGCGCAATTAGGATAAGCAAAGTGTGCAAGTCAATAGAAGATTATTCAGGTAAGCAGAATAAACCAACCAAAGTAAAATGCAATTTATCCAGCTTAAAAGACTTACCTTAATTGTAATTTGGTTTAGCCTAACTGCGGTGGGACAGTATTCTGAATGCAACATCAGCCTCGGCATATACATAAATGATCTTTGCACTAATAATTGTGTTACATATAAGCCTGCTTATTTCCTGCTTGGGTTGCATAATTTTTTCACCCACACCATTCGTATTTGGACACCATGTCGTCAAAACAGCAGGCTCTGGGAATCATTACAAACGCGTTTTCAACTACAATGTATTAATTTTTCTATACCAGTGTTTCAATGCTTCGTATGATCCAATTCACATGACAATTGTGTAAATCCTCACAGTTATCTGTAGAAAAATACCTTTGCACTTTTACTTTCCCCTGTAAGTATCTTATTTATTTGGTTGTTTGATTTTTTACACTGCTCGTAAACCCGTTTACCATAAAATTGTAAGCAACCGTGAAATTTTAGCAAAAAAATTTGGCAGAAGTAAGGCTGCACACAACCATAGTCAAAAACGCACCATCAGCGTACTGGACTCAATCCCAAATGACGGCTAACAACAAAGGCACAACAACTGGCTCTACATCCTGAGCACTACGTGTATGATAAAAATGTTATCTCGTTTCATTTTGACTGCGGATAGCGTTCACGGGACGGTTTTTCTAGCCCGGTTTGACAGGCCAGTTTGCATCGCTCATTACTTTGTGCAAAGCAGACTTTTAGTGCTTAATTTTGTCAACTGCAGTTTCTCTTGCGCTTTTGAAGTATTTACCTTTTATTACTTTGGTGACCGTACACGTTCCTCTAGTATTTGTATCGTGTGTTTATCGTTCACTTTAGCTCCTGTACCGGCATGTCCACTAAACTATCAGTAATTAAGAACTTGACTTTCTGTGGCACTTGTTGCAAGATCGTTGGGCAAAGAGCCGATGCTGTTACATGCCGCATGTGTGGTGTGAACTAGTACTTTTCTTGAATCGGTTTGTGTTAATTTTTTTAAACTAATACTTGAACTCGCGTATGACTTTCTCCACATTTGGTACAGGAAATACCAAGCTAATTTGCAGTTACAAATAGCCGAGAAGCCGCGCCAACCTACACGACTGGCAAAACGTTTAATAGGAAGGTGCCCCGTGAGTTCATCCAAGCAAGCGGAAACCCAGCCACCCTTTGTTCGAATGTGCTCAACTACCCACCGACTGCAGATTCCCCAGAGCGATGTCCATCCATTGTTGGAGCCTCGGCTGGCTTGCCTGTGTTGCCTCCTACGGACAGTAACATACCGGTGTGCGACAGCGCAGGCGTTGAAGGACACTAGAGATCGCAGCTAAGCAAAACAGAGAAGAAAACTGTCAGCAATCAGCGGCGTTTTAACATAAGGCTATTTAACGCGCGTGAGTCGACAGATGCTAGTCCTCAGGTTCGTCTTGACCAATAAATTGATTTCCTTTAGAGCTTGACTAATAGCGTTCCGTTAAAGAATGGGTAGCGGTTATGGGTAAATCAAATCACCTGAATTGGTAGGAAAAAGAAGAGAAAACCCCGGCTATTGCGAGTAAAGTTTGTTGTTGCAACGAGTCCGTGGATGGTGCTGACCCATTTCGGTAAGCTTGGAGATCTGAAGATCCCTATTCGTCTCGAGTTGGATCCACCGGACAGAGAGAAACGGAAGTCCGATATATTGGAGCCGAAACGGTGGACCAACACTGGAGAAGCAATATCCACTTGGAAAATTTTCAGGTAGTTACCCGGCACCGCCCATCCCGGTTCAAGATACTGATGACTCTTCATGCGCCTCTGACTGTTCATAACTCGGCCTGCGCGTAGCCTTCAAAAATATTTGTTCTTTTAGGAACTACGGTGACAGTGTATCTCACTTCATTGCCTTAAGTTATCCGGACGTGCTTAGACTGTCGGAAACCTGTTTAAACCCTGAGGTTACTACACAGGATGTCTAGCTCAGTGGCTACTCTTGATTCCGATGCGACAGACTATCAAAAACTTGAGGTGTCTTGCTGTTATAAGTTCGGTCCTCGTTGTACGGGTGACTGGTACAAAACTTCCGTAGCGATGATGGCTTTTGCAGACAGTCATTATGCTCGATCCGCCTGAGAGAGCGTGAAGCATTTTTGGTCAACCTATTACAGCCCGCGAAATCGCTTTCTGGATTGGTTGCCGCATGCCTAAATCTAAATGGGTAAGTCCTGCTTCCTGCGTATGGGTGATATTAACTCTACTGTTATACGGTGGCCCCTGGTTCAACTTCTCCAAGGGCACTGTGAAGTCGAGGCGCAGTTTGCGGGGATATTATTTGAAACTATGCAGCACAACATGTGTGCCAACCGACGCGCGTTGCACCGCATTCTGCTTCATCTTGCCTGGAGCAACTACTAACGAGTTGCGAGCAGGAGTATATGAAATTTAGGTCCTGCAGCCGCTGGCAGATACTGAGTTCTCAATCGCGTTAGCATGCCTAGAGTTTCCATTACCCTACTCACGTCTGACAGAGCCATCCCACAATTATTAAGATACCGATGTTAATAGTTAAATCGAATCGCCCGTGCAGTAAACTTATCGCTGCCGCAGGATTCTTCTGGAGCGCAGGAATCAGAGAAGTGATTCCGCGCATGTGCCCGATACAACTTCAAGGGAGCACCACAGAAATTTATATTCTCGCTCTCTATTATCATTATTCACTATACACAGTTCAACGTGCACTATGGTTTCAAATAAACGAAAATAATTGCAGTCTTGTTATATGTAGGCGACCAAAGTACGGGTGGATTTATAGTTAGAAATGGTTGATTCAGTTTTAGTTTATTACCAGGAAGATGCAAACAGCAACATGGTAAAAAGCAATGTTGCAATTAAAATAGCAATATTTAATTCTGCTGTGGATAAATAAAACATTATATGCTTTTGTAAGGAACTATATTGGAGCAAATGACTAAAATCTTGGTGTGTTGGTCTACTGAAAAGTAAAAACACCACGGTCGTTTTAATTTGGAAACACATGAATTTTCTTATCTTGCTACTCCCATTTGTCTATTTTCACATTGCCTAAAGAAATCTTACTTTAAATAACCGCTACTTGGTGAAACAAGGCGTTCAAAGTGTAATTTTTCCGGTGTCATAAGGCAGTTGATAATTTTTTTAACGATAATAAGAAAATGTTGTGTTTTCGCGTGCTGAGGCGTCCAAAAATCTCGGGGGCCTGCAAGCTCATTCATATAGGACGTTTTGTTATATTTATATAATTTACCCTCAATTCTGCTAAAGACGGGTGTAACATTTTACTAGTACATGAATTACAAGTATGCTATGTATAATGCGTATTTCAAAGAACTTTGGCAAATTTCTCCTAGGTTAGAAATATTGATACACATTACGTGTTATAAAAATCTTACCAAAAATTTCGCCTAAAGCTGGATTTAATATCATGCAGAACAGCATTAACAAATTGAAGTAAACCATCCTTCTTCCACAATCAAAATAGTGAAGCGTACAAATGTGTTTTATATTAGGGTTCCAAATAATATTGATCATAATTTTAAAGAACAAAATGATACGGATGCATAATTAAATTAATAGATAACTAGACGTAGACACATTTGCATAGATTTAGGACAACCTTGTCAACGTTTGGAATGCATGCCGCCTGACAAGTTCTCGAAATGATGAGCATTATGTTGCATATTTAATCAGCGTCTAGTTAATGTTTACGAATACTTGCAGAATTTTATAGCCTAACTTTTGGCATTGGTTTAATAATTGCTACGACAGTGGTACCACCAAGCAAAATAAAATGACCCAAAAACTGTGTATCCTTTCTATACACAGGTTTAAAATGTTGTCCTTAGAACTATTAAGGATTGGAATGGACTTGGACCAACAAAGGGCTAGTAAGGTTCCTCAAATGTTATAAACTATTAGGAGGAACGTACGCGTGCAATAGAAGTTTCCAAGCGCTGCATTGCCCAAGATGTACGTGGATCGTGATAGACAAGAAGGCTAGATGGTGTATGCTCGCTGGAGGCCGGAAGAAGACAGATCTTATGGTGAGTGGTTTGTTGGCCTTTACAAGAAAGGTGATGGACGCTTACACAACGTCGAAAACAAAAGCTGCATATATATAAGAGATGTAACGATAAAGTCCTTCTAGTCTGGAATTGAGGACCCCATTTGTTTTGCAATAGAGGCTCTTAGAGATACCTTAAAGCAGAAGTACACAGCAATCCAGTTTGTAGTATGCATCCGCTCAATGGCTTCTTGTTTACGGGGCGTACGTGAGTCGTAGTAGACCGAAGGGGCTGCAAGGCAAAAGAAATACTTTGTTCGCGGCTGAGCATTCAACTTATACATTTCGGAGCTGCTTGCATGTTGTGATTGTGTCAAATATCGTGGCTAGCTGAGTGGTACTGTCACATCTGAGACAGAATGCCGAGCGCGGTGTAACTAGATGGATAGCGCGAAAGCGTACGACCTTTTGCTAAACCATCAACACCTGAGATGAAATAGGAAAGCAGCGACTAGAGGGAAAAGCGCTCACGGTATAGGCTACGCTGGACGGCAACTTACCAGTTAAAATGGAAAGAAGACACTGGCGCGTTACATATTCACCGGATCCGAACTAATATTAGAAGAATGGTCAATTCATACAAGCGGTGTATAATCATGCTTATGGATATTCATGACTTTCGCCCGCAGTTAAAATATCGTTTCGGGTTGCTGCAATGATGGGGTATATTGTTTTTGAGCAACGGCGGACTATGAGGATCCGTTTGATTCTTTGAGTGCCCCTGGTGAATGAGTTGAATTTAAGACAATTCAGCAAAGATTATCAGGATAGACTTTATGTAGTTTAGTATTATTCGTTGATAAATGCACGTAAAATATAATAAAACAAGTGCATGACACAAGGGAACCACTTTGAATTGTGGTTATACAACCTGATGGCCAGAGGTCGAAACTACTGTGGGAATCAACGTCGGCTGTTTACAGGCGTAACATACTTGTTCCAAGCGGATATTTATGTCTAGAATTTGCAGGGTTCTCTGCAGTGATAAAACAAGTAGACATCTCTATTGCACTTAAAAATTATTCAGCAGATGCTACCAAGCCAACGTAAACTTTTGACTCTGAGGAAGCGATAATTTCTAAATATTTCGGACCTCAAACTTTGATGGTAACTGTCCACTTATTTGGGTTTCTGAACTTTAAATTAACCAACATGACGGAAATTGTTAGTTGCTTGCCAAGTAGTGATTTTATATTTTATTCAACTTGGAGACGTTATTGAAGATGGGGACTAGGGGAAGTAACAAAATTTAGATACTGCGGTAAGGCGGCAGAATAAAAAATTAACGAAAGGCCGATTTACCCGCCCGATACTGTAAGAAGGTGCATGCATTTCTGCGGCGTATTGAGTTGTGCAGGATGGTCAGCATTATAAATACAGCGGCAACCCATGCATCTGAGCCACGTTACTCCGTCTGTTGGCACTGATGTTACTGGTGTTGTGTGGGACCAAAACAGACGCTACACAGTGACAATGAAAAGTTGTGTGGAAAGCGGCGATTTTTGCAGTCTTAAATTACAGCTATGTTGCACTGCTTTGGAGAGAAACCGAAGGAAGTCAGAAAATATCAGATGTGTCTGAATTCATTTTCTACTCAGATTTCTACTCTTGGCACCTGTAACATACGTGCGTGCGACTGGTCCTAATTAATCATTTTAGGTGTTAAGATTACAACTGCGATAAACGTGTGTGAGCTGTTAACCCCTTGTGCTTATTTATCGCCAAGCTGAAAATATTGTATTGTAAATTTGGACTAGATCATATCGAGGCGTTCATATGCTTCATTTATATTAGTCTCCAAATGATAGACATCCTAATCAAACGTTGAATAGACGTCCTATATTACGTACACACATTAAGTTTTAATGTATTACATTGTGGAAAAAGCAAACGTTCAACGGAATTTGTCGCAAGCACGAAGTCTAACGTTTGGGATTACCAGATTTATGTGGATAACTACAAGCTCGCTTTCGTGGAACTAACATTTTGGAAACCGCCGCTGAGCCAATTCTAGCAGTACGCGATCTGAGTTTTGCAAATCGCTGCAGATGTTGGTTCAATATTCCAGGTGGGGACGAACATGACTCCGATATATTCTAGTCGTCCCTCGGCTGTGCTTATTTGACGCTCTATGTGGAAGGCTATTTGTCGCGCTTTTGCAAATTGCTAGTTTACATTCTCAGAAAAGTTGCGGCTCCTAGAATGCCGTATATGTAAATCTATAGTCTTCGTATTGACTTGGATGGGTATGCCTTTCAACATAAATGTGTTACACAGTATGGAACATTT
The DNA here is from genome assembly GCA_944474145.2 of Dicrocoelium dendriticum. Classification (NCBI taxonomy): domain Eukaryota; kingdom Metazoa; phylum Platyhelminthes; class Trematoda; order Plagiorchiida; family Dicrocoeliidae; genus Dicrocoelium; species Dicrocoelium dendriticum. Next base: position 21,557 of record CALYDF020004007.1, read on the forward strand.
GTAGGTTATGAGGCTTGATGTATCCGAAGAGAAAGCCATTTGCCAATGCTAACACCATGACTCTAAAAACTTCAGGTTAGCGCAGCTTTCTTTTGAAGTGGTTATTTCGGCTATCAGGAAAAACAATATACGACATTTAGATTGTCAGCAAAGAGGAAGCGGGAGGCCATGGCTTAGGATGCCGTATATATTGTTCACAAAAGAAACACGGCTGGTCCAAGCACGCCCACTTTCACGTGATCATTAGAAACTTTGACATTTTAGTGGATTTGATTTTTGCAATATTAAAAATGGTGTGAGCCAGGTCAGGTGTGCTTCCAGCCGCTCGGATTGATGCTTGCCTACACCTAAGCTTTAATCTTATGCAGTAGGCGTGTATGGAGTACCCTAAAGAGCGCATATCACGTATACACATTTTGTGTGATTATTGCCAGGTATAGGTTAGGTCAAGTTAATTAAAAGTAGGCTTTATGCACCCCGGTAGTTGCATATTCAGCAAGTTAAAACATCACTCCGGATGGTTATGGCCATGAAATTACTGTTAAAGTGAAAAAAATGAGTAAACCATCAGCACTTCTCATTTCAGCAAACATGCTGCTAGTTATGGTTGGGTCGACCGGCAAGCAGAACTGGTACGATTGCAAAGAATTACAATAACATGCATTGCGTAAAAAATATTAAAAGTTAAGCGAATAAATGAAATCGATAATGTCTGTGATAGGTGAAAATGTAGTGGATGAAGAAGGTAGATTAGAATTTGGGAGGAAAATGTGGTACACGCTTCTAGGTGCTCCTTGAAAATAATGCCCTCTAGGGACTCTCTAGGCAATCTGCTGCATCTGAAAATAAGCGTTGTGGAATGTGAAATCATTGTATGATAATTTTTGTAACCCAGCAAAATTTAGAGGAAAACAGTAGAGCCTGTGTGACAGTAGATATGCAGTCACAAAGCTAAGAATCAAATCACCAGGTACATAAGGTAGTTAAAGTCGAAGAGCACCAAATGACCAAAAACTCAACTTAGAAAAGATGCCAGCAGGGTGAATAGTCCAAGATAAGATTCTGGGTAAAATGATCACTGGAAATTTAATGCTGGACGATCTGGTTAGACTTAGTGCGAAGCTTCCAAACGAGTTCATTAATTCGGCAGATTTGGATATCGTGGATGAACTTAGAATAGCACAAATAACAAAATGCTGATAACAGCACAATATGATGGCTTTGTCCAAAGTAATTAGCGTAACAAACAGTGGTCCAAAGAGAAGAAACAACAAAAGCTAATGTGAAGGCCCCGCCTCATAGACCTCCGAAGCAATCACGCCGGTGCCAGATTTAAGGAAAAAAGCTGGCTTGTTGCACAGGATCTACTATTAGAAAACTATGTTGGGACCTGCAAACTGTTCTCTTGCGTATTGAACTTTCAAAAACCAGAGCTTAATCGACCTTTCTCACAACTAAAGAAATAATTATATATTTTATCTTTGGCTTCATCCAGACACGTCCACTCAGGTATTATCATAATTAAAAAGCAAGTATGTTTTGCAAAAGAGATTTTAGAATGCACATAATTGGCTGTAATCAAATGTTGTGCAAGTTTCAGAAACGGGAAAAGTACGAATGATGAGCAAAAACGTTAGTGATCTGACGATGAACTGGTTTCATGTGAGTGCAGCGTAAACAGGGAATGAAAAGTAGGTAAGGTGATGAGAGTATGCGAAGACTGGGGCGTCAATTTTATACGTGTCAATAAAATAGTGAACAAATTTTCTAGTGAAGATGCCCGAATGTAATTGTGGGCAATGGCTTTAATTAGTAACGAATCACATCCGCTACTTCGCAGTTTTTAGAAACGAACTTTCGTAAATTTTTGTTAGGAGAAGCTGGTCAGGCGAAAACCTACCACGTTCTTGAACACTGTGGTCGATTGATTTGAACGGTCATGCACATCCTGCAAATTCTCTTTGCAACCATTTTTCACTGTTATTCGTTGTCGAGTTTTCCTATGTTGGCTAATCAGTTAGCCAGGTCAGGGTCCGCTATAGAGATTGAGGTCAGTCAAATTGGGTGAATAATTGTGCAGCTAAACTTCCAGAGTGTCTGGGGTCCACTTTTCCTTATTTTGTATATTTGCTGCAGTGTGAGGAATCCGTGTCCAGTTATCCTTACTGGACGTCAATC
>CALYDF020004008.1:0-23212 GCA_944474145.2 Dicrocoelium dendriticum
TATTTATTTATTATACACCACTACTGTTGTCGCCTTAAGTAGAAGCTAAAACTGATTGTACAAGTTGGTTTACAGACCTAGTTCGCGATTTGGAACTTGATCACACACGTGGAGTCGATCATGAGTAGTGCCACTTATGCATGAACTTGTCCATGGAAACCACCAGGCCAACGCGACCAATTTTTGTCGCTGCCTTGAGCGGTCACCTTAGAGAAGTTTAACTGTATTTCCCAGCAGCCACGGGAAGTAGTGAATCCATCCATCTAAGGCCCGTGTGGTTTTCCCGGGGCTGAAGTGTTGCAGAACTCAGTCCTTCAGGGACAAGTGCTTAGTTGGCATAGACAACGCAGTGAAAATTAGAGCATGTTGAGCAAGCCAAATTCCTCGATACGTATTGTACGTTCAAGTCCATAACTAACGACGCTTCTGAGTAGATGAGGTTCCTCCTTTGCTTCAGTTAAACAAACTGTGAATCACTCACACGAATATGGGCCAATCCGAGTCCAGTAATCAAATCGGTCGCGCTCACCTCCCATTGGCTGTCTGGCTCGCTCGGTTGGTCCATCTGCTCACTATGATCTTATACTAGCGTTGAATTACCAACCTATGGAGACGATGGGATATCAGCTTGCCACTGAAAAGTGTGATATATAACGCTGAGATAAGGTCTGTGTTCCAGTATGGATCAGCCATCTGGCCAGTTCGAAATGAAGCCATCAGTCGCTTGGCAGTTTGACCACCGGTTCTTGCGGAGTTATGCTCACGTTTGGTGGGAACACTGGGTGAGCAATGCTGAGGTCCGCCAGTTGCTTTTTGGCAAGATGGCTTCTGTTGCCTCTCTCTAGTGTTTGACAAATCTTAGTCGTTTGCCTTTTCTAGGCCATGTCCTCCATATGCTTGATGACGGACTTCCTAGGCATGCTTTATACACCGCGGACGCAACGAGTTGGGCGAAACCGCGATGTGGCCAGTCCATGACATGGCATAGCATTTTGAAGAAAGTGACTGAGAGACTTGGTCAGGCTGGTACGTGTCTTCTTCAGTACCGAGCTCGCGTGGCGCAAAGCAGCTTTCACCGTCAACTCCAGTGGTGCCCTCTAAACAACCCGAATTGCTGGCAAAAAGTATAAAGCCAACACTCGATAGACAAAACCACGCTGCGTTAACTCCCGTGTGCATCAATGTTCCCGAATCCAAATCTGACACATTAGAAGGCAAGTTGCAAGACGATTGCAGCCAGTGCAGTTTCATCTGCGACACAATTGGTATTCGGGTTGAGACTGCAATGCTGCAACGCGTAGCGCGTCACCCGACATCAGTGCACTCTGATGAACCTCGAATTCTTCGAGTAACACTAGACTCAGCGGATGAGACAGAGGCTGTCCTGCTCTCAGCAGTTCGTCTTCGTAACTCACCGAGCGGAGTGCGCATATTACCTGATCTACCTTGGAAAGATCGCCCAAAAGAATCAGTTGAGCAACGCGGCATTCCTAATATAGATAGCAGGAAACAATATTTGTTCATGGTGTTCCTGAGCTCCTACATTCTTCTGATCATGATGCATAAACTCATGACCGAGAGCAGTGGTGCTACATCCGCGAAGCACTCTGTGTTAACAATGTTATTGCCAAATCCCTAACAAGAGTGCCGTCATCACCTAACTACAAGGGCTGCGGTCCTAGGCTAATGAAAGTAATACTACACTCCGAGGGAATGACGCAAGTCCTGTTGGATAGCTGGTTAAAGTTTCGAGCTAGATTGCCAACAGAGATCCGGCTAAAGGCAGCAGGCGAACGACCAAAAGTCGGAAGCAATTCAATGGAACTTGCAAATGCAACAAATGCTTTATTTGCACAGTCCTGCGGAGAGACCGACACAACAGCACCTACGGCACACAACAGGACAGAGCACAGCACGAGTGAAACGACTGTCCAGGAACGCTCAATAATGTCATGTAACACGACTGAAATACACAAACCAAAAAACGATTAATGGCCGGCCGCCTAACGGCCGGCTTAAAAACTAACACAAACTTGACATCCACCAATGAACTCCTAACAACAAAAGCCCTATCTTGCATGTACACAAATGCCCAAGGCCTTCTAAGCAAGTTGGCCGAACTTAGAGAACTCCATGCCTCACAACCGCGGGACCTCGTCATAAGTACAGAGACATGGTTAAACCCTGAAATAACCGATTCTGAGATTAATTTAACCGGTATGTCGCTGCTTCAGACGGATAGAACCGGAAGGGGTGGCGGTGTGATTCTTTACTGTAATACAAACCTCCGATGTGAAGTTATCGATCACCCGGAAATCCGAGCTCCCGATTCGCTTTGGTGCTGCCTTTGGTTGCGAAACAAGGACACATGTCTACTAGCCGTGGTTTACCGCCCACCAAACTCAACGTCGGAAATGGACTCCAAACTGAACCACGTTTTTCAGTTTGCTTTGAACAAGTCCTACACCCACATTCTTATCGCTGAAGACTTTAACGTGCAAGACATAGAAACCCCGGCAACCGAAGGTATGCAGTTTAAAACCTGCTTGCAAGAGCTAATTGCTAGCCACTCTCTGTACAACCACGTAACCTCTACCACCAGATTTCGAACTGCTAACAAGCCGTCGATACTGGCTTTTGTGTTAACTAACGAAGAACTCATGGTTGACGGGATAGTTACAAGCACACCACTGGGTCGTTGTGAACATGTTACTTTACTCTTTTACCATATATGCGATGCGGAGTACCCTGGAAAGGAGAAGGATAAAGTGCATGCTGTCACGCACTACAATGTGTTGTCTAAGCTTGTTAAGGATACATCTTAGACTTTCATAGCCGAATGCCCCCCCCCATATGTTGCCTGGGAAACCTTTACAAGGACGATTAGCACACTGGTAGCGCACGCATCAGAACAGAAGTCCTTCCAACCCAAAAACAAGCAAGTCATTTCTGAGGAGCAGAACACGTAAATGTATGTCCCAGAGGAATTTGGCATGGCGAGATCACCAGGACTGCTTGAATGCCGAAACCTGGACTGCATACGTGACACATCGTAACTTCTGTGTGAAACTGATCCGCGAAGACAAGGTCACGCATCAGCAGAAGTTAATGAAGCGATTCCGCACTAACCACAAACTCCTGTACAGGCACGTCAACGGCCTTCGAAAGGTAAAGCGAGGGGTTCCGGCGCTAGTCACGGCTGATGGATGCACGCGGTCAGAAATGGAAGCAGCTGATCTCCTATGACTTCATTACTCCCAAACGTTCCAACAAGTGTCGAGCCCAAACATTCACCTCATTTCTAATACTCCACCATCTGGTTTAGAAAACATCACCTTCACTACGGAAACTGTGTTGAAGAAGTTGTTATCCTTGCGTATTCACAGTTCTCCCGGAGCTGATAACATCCGACCAAAGGCTCTACAGGCAGTAGCTAGTGATCTAGGAGAACCACTGGCTGTTTTCTATCAGCGATGTCTGGAGGAAAACCTTATTCCACCAGTATGGAAGCAAGGGGTCATCACTTCTATCCATAAAGGAGGTAGCCGCACTGATCCTGCAAACTACCGTCCAATAACACTACTTCCCGTACTATCCAAAGTGATGGAATCAATCATCGCAGACGCGCTGATGCAATACCTGGAAAGCCACAATTTAATAGCCCCAGAGCAACATGGCTTTCGTCAAAAGCATTCGTGTAATACTAACCTATTAATTGCACGTAATAGCTGGACTGAAGCTGTTGATGATGGAGTTGGAGTCGATGTCATCTACCTGGACGTTTCAAAAGCGTTTGATCGTTTAGACCATCGAGTTCTCCTTCAGTAGCTTCGGAACTACGGCATTGGCGATCCAATCCTGAGTTGGATTAGCAATTTTCTACAAGAACGACGGCTAGTGGTGAGAGTCCGAGAATCATTTTCTCACGCAATCGACGTGACGTGTGAAGTACCACAAGGCTCGGTTCTTGGACCTCGTCTATTCTTGGTGTTCATTAACGATTTGGCGAGATCAATTACTTCCGATTTCTTATTTTTCGCTGATGATATCAAGATATGGCGAAGGATCAGAGGACCGGATGACCATGAACGGCTCCAGCACGATCTTAACACAGTGTCGAACTGGTCAGTTCAAAACGCTCTACCGTTCAACGTAGACAAATGTCGCGTAGTACAATTACGCCATAGACATAACTACGCCTACATGCTTGGGACAAACGAATTGCAGAATAGCTCCCAGGAACGTGATCTTGGTGTGATCGTACAGAGCGACCTCAACTGTTCAAAACAGGCTGAGGTAGCTGCGAAAAGAGGCAACCAGCACGTCAGCATGCTGCGAAGGGCATTCGGGAGATTTGACCCATCAATCTTCCCAATGATGCTCAATTCCTACGTGCGCCCGCATGTTGAGTACGCAATCCAAGCTTGGCAACCTTGGTTGAAACGCGACCTAGAAGCGATAGAGGCACCACAACGGAGAGCAACAAAAAATGTAAAGGGCCTGCGCTATCACTCTTACCACCGAAGGCTGAAGTAGCTGGGAATTTTCAGCGGACCTTATCGAAGGCTGCGCGGCGATCTCATATTAGCGTATCAGATATTGAATGACCCCAACCATGTATGCCGCCATTTGCTGAAACTTAGCCACAACACGCAGCTCAGGGGTAACTGCTTAATGTTGACGGAACAATATAGCCGTCTTGAGTGCCGACGGAATTACTTTTTCCTTCTGGTTCGCCAACCCTGGGACTCACTCCCAGACTCAGCTGTATCCTCCCCTACCGTGGAGGTTTTCAAAAAACGATTAGACGTTGATCTTAGTTCCCAGCATTTTGTTACCTGACCTCCTCTATTGTGGATTACGCCAAGCATGTTTTCAACAGGACTTATGTATCAAACGGACTTAAGTGCGCGACCATATTTTACTTTTCTTACGCCTTACATTAACGATCACGGCATATCAGTGTCTTTCTGAACGTTTACGCTCGATAATTTTTTAAAATTTTACATTGATGTTAATTATCAAACTATTCATCTCGGCAGACGTCCGGTAGATGACGCGGATATATTTTGATTTCATCATATTCACTCCAACCATCCTAAAGGGACGTGTCAAGCACTTGCTTTTATCCCGTGACAAACCATTGTTCAGTGTTCTTCCTGGATAAGGGTCTACAGACGGTACACGCCAATGACTCTAGACTGAATAATAAAGGGCGCAGTAACGAAGTCGGCGGCGTTCCTGTATTCGGTGGCTTCTCTCATCTGGTTGTTAATTTTCGTCCAATTCTGCTTAGTTTAACGCATTTCCTTCTTGCTGTTATTTTCTCTATATTTTATCTGCACCCAATCCCACTAGCCTACTGGCGTGCTTTTTACTTATTCCTACATGGTGAGTCGTGATAACTGGATTCACCGCTCTTCGGTGCTCTGATCATAGTTGTTCAACTGTACTGAACTGAACATGCAGCCTCCAACTGACCTACTCTGAGAGGATGAACGTAAGTTCGCTTTTCCCGGCACAGCACAGACAGCCTTCACCGAGTTCAAGGATGAAATCTCCAACCTAGCTTTCCTCACTCATTCCCAACCGACCGCAACGCGTTCTATCACAACTGGTGCTTTAGACGTCGCGGCAGGAGCCGTCCTCTAACAACACGTCGTTGGGAAATTATAACCCCTTGGCTTTTTTCCAAACATCTGTAAGCAGCGGAATCTCGATACTGCACCTTTGGTAGAGAACTACTTGCCATCTATTTAGCCATTCTTAACTTCTGGCACCCTCGAATGCCGTGTTTTCACGGTCTACACTGACCATAAGCCCCACATCTTCGCCTTCAACTCTGCCTCCGACAAATACTCACCCCAGGGAGACGAAACACCTAGACTTTCTAACGCAGTTCACTGCCCACATACATCATGTCTCAGGTGTCGACAACCCCGTAGCCGACGCTCTCTCACTTGTCAACCTCACCCTTTATTCTTTGCCTGCCGTCAATACTGCCGCGATGGCATGGGCTCAAGCCCAACATGAAGACATCCAATGCACCTTACAGTTCACTTCATTGCACGGGCAACCCGATCTTTTCCATACCACAGAATGAATTATCCTCTGACGTTTCCACCTGTTGTCCTGGACACCTTGTGCCCGTCTCCTTCAGACGCACTGTCTTCGACGCACTCCACGCACTATCACATCTTATCCGAACAGCTTTGAAACTGGTCACCCATTTCTTTTAGCTACACGTAAACAAAGTTATTCGTACATGAACTCGGGCCTACCTTCAGTGCCAGCACCCCAAAGTACATCGTCACAACCGTAGTCCTATTGGCTCATTTCCCACCCCGGAGTCTCGGCTCTTGCATGTACACTGAGAACTAGTTGGTCCCTTGCCTCATTCACACGGATTCGTATACATTCTTACATGTGTCGATCGCTTCACCAGATGGCCAGAATCCATTCCCGTAACAGAGTGTACAGCTGAGACTGTTATCCGGGCCCTCTCAAATCGGTGGGTCATACACCATGGAAGTTAATTCATCCTCACAAGTGACCGTGGACCGCCCTTAACAATTCAATAGGTTCTGCAAATGCTTAGGTTGCGCCCGCATTCATGCCAAAGCGTATCACCCAGCAGCCAACGGTTTAGTCGAACACTTCGATAGACAGCTCAAAGACCCGTTCTGTGCATCCTCAGACCCTAGCTGGGGTGTAAACGTTTCACTTGTCTTCTTAGGTATTTGAAGCAACAGCAGCAAAGCTGAGTTGCAGTATGCATCAGCAGAGCTGGTTTACAGCAAAATGCTAAATTTACCAAGAGAATTCGTTTCCCCTCTCACATCGTCGGGTATGCCTCCGTCTAACTTTGCGTCCTCCATAACACGACGCATGCGTTCATTACGCCCGATTCCACCCCATGAGCATACCAGAGGTGTGCAAATGCACAGCAATGTTCCCAATCCGGCGTCAAGTCACTTCCCCCAGTCTTGTCCACTCCCGCCTTCCAGAAACTCAGTCACCGGAATCGCCAAAGCAACTCTCGAGCTACATGCCAACCGACTCAAAACGGCTCCCTGACGCAAGCGACAACCAGGTGATCTCGTCCTCGGACGACCACGACCGGAATGGTCTTCAAACGCCTGGCTACGCGGTGCCGACGAGGACGCCCGGATTTCTTCGTGGGACGAGGACCGTGGACTTGAGTATGGTGGGGGAGTGACACCTCCCAAGCGCACCGTCAGGTCTGCAGTGGAGGAAATGTCCTGTCGGCCAGCCAGTATTTTTACAGTCCTACAAGCCCGTCCCGACAGCCCACCGATGATGCACTCTGGTTCACACGAAAATCATAAATAGTAAATAACAGAATCCTGGACCAAACGAACTATGCTATACAACAGTATTTGTGAACAATAAAAAAAAAAAAACAGTACAACAGCCCCATCGTATTTCTCCTTCGCAACAATCCTCACTTACTCTTCCCTCCCCCCCCCCACCCTTACACCCTCCTGACAGCTCATATAGAAGACGCTACCATCCTTAATCCTTCTAATGGACGATCCTTGTAGTGCATCTGAAAATGTACTCTTACAGTATTTTACAATTTTGGGTTTTACTGTTAATTGAAACTTCCAATAGTCCAGTTGCTTTACTGATTTTACATCCATTTTCACAAACGGCTGTCTTGAATCCCATGTTATACCGTTCCTTGACCTTGATGATTCGCTTCCTATCATTGTTGTCTGTACAAAACACATGGAGTCCATCCGCCTGCAACTACTCTACTGTCCACTATTTGACAAGCCTCTTACGTGTCATTGTTATCGACTAGTATTGCAGGCGTCACCCCAACACTAAAAGTGGTTCCCGAGTGAGGAATGTGATGTCGCAATCCAAATTGATGACAAAAATGGCGATCGGGATGTGGCATAAAATGCCCCACATGCTACCATCCGGAATACGCATTAGGGTGATGGACACACGGCCACAAATAGGCGAAGTAACTCTGAACGAACAGGTCACATGTGCAACCTCGTAAACATGAAGCTCAGATCTGTGACACTGTCAAAACTCCCAGAGAGCCGAAGGAGTACCAGATTATAATCACCTGCTGACACTGAGCCCTTTGCTCACATACCCGACATGATCCTGAGGCTTGTGTCGACGATACAACAGAAAGGACTGGTGGCCGACCCACAAGAGTCGGCATAAACCCTCACCCGAAACCGCATTCGCGAATACGCTTGTAACCTCTGAGGTCTTCACCTGGCTGTATACCAACGCATAGTGTCTTCACGGTGAGTCAACCGAACTTCGTATTCGTCAGGCCACGACGCCTTGAGACATAGTCATGATCACCACAACTTGGATGAACACGAAGATCATCGATGCTGAGATAGCTCAACCAGATGTAATTTCCCTAGGAAACAATAGACCAATCAGATGAGGCGGAATTATCCTCTACTGCCGACCTGACCTGCATGTTGAAATCATCGACGAGCCAGAAACGAAAGTTGTTGACTCTCTTTGGTGCTGCCTACACCCGAAACGTGGTGATGTGCTTCCTAGAAATAGTTTACCGTGGAAATGGATCCCCGCCTAGCTTCTGCTTGAAGCAAGTCCTGGTAAGGTCATACAGTCACATCATTCTGGTGGGGACTAAAACGCGCACGTAATCGGACTCACTGATTTTCCAAGTGAACAATCCAAGGTTGAATTGAAAGTAGTCACCGATGAACCGCTACACAAACTTGTCACTTTTCCTACGCGATTCAGAACAGGTGACGGCGTGCTCACCAACTAGGAACTAATAGTTTATACCCTATTGTAGCGAGAACGACACGGTAGGGGAGAAAGTTGTTTATTGCACGCTGAGAGGTTCACACACATGTCCCACGCACACAACACAATTATTAGCCGCGTTTTCCCACTTACGACGCACCACGTTCACCGCCGAGTGAAGTTGGTGTCCACAAAGGCGCCATTAGGCTGATCCGACGTGGACACATTGAATGTGCCGTTTTCCGCCCACATTATCTGCTTCCTTGCGTCGCAGCCTATCCAGACTGGATTCGTACCAAAGCTCTCGACTTGCTTGCTCGGGGCTGTGTTGCTCTGGTCGGGCCGATTCTTGGGGCTGTAGATAAAGGCATATCTCTTGGGAAAATCTGGGCTCCCTTTCATGTCGCCTCTTGTTCTTCTCGGCTGTGGCCGCGGTATCGTTTGTCGCTGACGACCCATTCCCGGCTTGCAATCGTAGGCCACGAGCTGGGTTGACGATTCCAGTTCCCAGTCTCCGCATTAGTCCCGATCTCCTGCTGCTTCCGGGGCATTTCCTTGTGAACTGAGATCCGCGCCCCTACACCATCTATAAATGCATCACTTGGCCATAGTGATCCTGCGACGCCGCGCTTCCGTTACATCTGTAACGGGGGACACACCCGTGAATATAATGAGGACACTCACATGGTCTCCCATTATAGCATCCTGTCCAAACTTGTTCAAGTTGCCAACTTGTCCTTCCTAGCTGAGCAGCAACCGGATGTTGCCTGAAAGAAATTTGTCCCGCTGTTCAACGGGCTAGTGAAAAATGTGTAGGAAAGCAAAGTCTTTTCCACAAAACAAACGAAGTCCTTCTTGAGAACAGGACTCGAAAATGTATGAGCGCTTCAGACTGGCGCGCTTTCAAAGCCTGTCTAAATGTGTCGGCCTGGTGCGCGTTCATAACAAAATCACTGCGTCAAGTTAATCCGTGAAGGTAAACTCCGGCACCAACAGGACTTAGCGCTCAAAATCTGTCCTAATCACAGAGTGCTGTACAGGCACGTCAACAAGCCCCGGAGAGTGCAGTGCAGAATCCCATTTCTACATGCAGCAGATGGTCCAGCGCTATATATACAAGAGGCAGCCCATAAGCTTCGTAAACACTTCATCAACACTTCCCCGAGTGAATCGTAAATCCACCCGCTTTTGACACAACTTCTATGGCCCCCAGAGTTAAGCCATGTATCGTTCTTGTCTACAAATGTGATGAAAAGACTGTTGCCCATGCGCGTGCACAGCTGTCCTAACATGGACGACATAAGACCAAAGGCAGTTAAGACAGCCGTTATAAATATCGCCGAATCGTTAGCTAGTTTCGTCCAATGCTGATTTGATGAAATGCAGATTCCTACCATGTAGAAAGATGGAATAGTCATTGCTATACACAGAAGTGGGAATAGCGCGGGGTCATGGAACTAGCGTCCAATCATTCTTTTCCCGGCGCTATCCAAACTAATGAAAGACATTAACTCAGACCTGCTCATGGGATACTTTGAAAGCAACAACTTCATAGTGTCAAAAGGACACAGATTCCGCCGACATTGGTCTTGTGCTACAAAATTGCTGCTAGCCAGAACGAGCCGGATAAAATCCGTAGATTTGAAAAGTACAGCAAGAAGACGACATTTGGTAGATGCAAGCATTTTGTGTTGTCTCTTCAGTACCAATAACAACAACCAATGAGAAACAATAGCAAATGGTGAATGTGACCAAAAAAGAAGAAACAAACTTGGGGATCCAGATGGGCAAAAACGATTCGGTCTTTTTGTCAACGGAAGCTTGAGACTGACCAATAGCTGTTTATGTACGCACAGCATAGGCTGCATTCGGATAAGCGCTATACCCTCAGCGAAACAAAGGAATCGCGGTTTAGAGTGCCACAGCAAAAGAAATTTTAGAACTCGGTATCGAGCCGGATCCGGTGATCAATAACCGATAGGTGTTTACCTATGCAGGATGCCGGCGGCTTAAGCAACGTCAAGGCTTGCGTAGGAAATGGCTGTTCGTTTATCCCACGCAGGATCCCATTCAGTGCGTCTTCCTTCATCCGGGCAGACAATGCTCTATTGGTCCTGACCACGTAACTGGCCCCACAGTTACATGTTAATTGGTATACACAATGAGAGCTGGCGCCGATTGGCAGAGCTACCTTCGGATGAGGTATTGGCAACTTGCTGGTTCTGTTGATGATGACGACGTGAACAGTATAGTGTGTCCTATGCGTAGCAGCGATCAGGCGCTGAGTGGTCTTTGAAGTGGCGAAATCACCCTAGAAAGGTAATTCGATATAAACACGAAATGCTTGCATCTACCAAATGTCGTCTCCCTGCAGTACTTTGTAAATCGCTGAAGGGAATTACTTGCTTTCAGTATCCGTAGATGTCAGAGTTGAAATCCAAGTCATATACCTGGAATTCTCTAAGGCGTTCTACTGCCTGGAACATTGCATTCATAAGCTTTGAAGCCATGGAATCGGCGACGTTGTGCTAGGTTGGACAAGCAACCTACTCATTCAACGTCAGGTGAATGTGATAGTCCGCAGTTCCACTGCCGACCCAATTGAAGTCTAGTGTTGTGGGCCCCAATGATCGGTAATGCGTCTACCTTTCTTCCAAGCTAACACTAAAGACCTTGCCAGTTGGCTGCCATCGAGCTTCTTACTATTTGCAGACGAGGTCGTGATCTGGCATGACATCAAGTCAGTGGTCGACCACGAGGCGCTGCCGAAAAATGTCAACTGGGACCATATGTGGTCACCCGAAAATCGGCTCCAGTTCAACTTGACAAAATGCAAAGTTGTGAGCATACGCCATCAGCGTATCTATGCATATCGACTTGCGGGGTCAGCAGTTACAACGCGGTTCCCAGGAAAGTGACCTTGGGGCACTCGTGAAGAAGGAGGTTGGCTGCTCGAAAGAAGAAGAAATGGCATGGAAAAAAGCCAGTCAGCAACTTGGACTTTCACGGAACGCTTTCGGAAAGATCGAGTCATCTATCATTCAGCAAATGCTGAACGCCTACGCGAGGCCGCACATGTAGTACGCGATCCAAGCCTGGCGTCCCTGAGGCGGACACGGTTTGATATGCTTGAAGCTCCAAAACCTATTGGCCAGATCCGTTGCGCCTTTGTTCCACAATGGAACAATGGTATAACACGGATAAACAAATCCAAGGTTTGACAAGTCCCGTGAGATGGCTTGTGATAATAAGGTTAGTTCAATGAAGTTACACAAAAGTGAAAAACACATATGTGGACTCACCACATTTTCCACGTTAACACATAGGTATATCCGTCTACCCCGACTGCGTGGGGTTGGGGAGCACAATGTTTGTCTACGTCTTGTCGTCACGCATTAAATAGAAATCAGAACAAATAAGGTAAATGATGCAAAGCATCGTCGAGTCGTTTTGTAAAATGATTAAGGTGGGCGCGGAAATGACAGAAGTAGAAAAAGCGTTCCACGGTTGACAAACTCGAAGAGAAAAATAATTCCGGCGGCACCCAAGCCGACTGTATTGGGTGGCAAGTTTCAATTTATGACCCCGCAATTCTGTGTTGCAGCTAAGCTTCAGGAGGTGGCGGAAAACGTGACAGGGGTTTTTCAAAAACTGGATCGCCAGTATGGACTCACCCCGTAGACGGCAACATCTTCCAGTGTACAATCCCAGGGCTTTCAGTCGCCTATGGTATTACAGATGAGACAAACCCTTCACATTTTTCGTTGCCCATCGCTGTGCAGTCTCCAGTGCAACCAGGTAGCGTTTTAACCAGGATTGCCAAGCCTGGATCGAGTACTTTACATGGGGCCTCATATGCCCAATGAGTATTTGGGTAAAGATGCAGGGATCGAATCTCCCGAAGGCCCTCCGTAACATACCAACATGTTGGTTCACGGTTCTGGACGCATTCAAGGACTGTGCAGAACAGCCGAGGTCCTCTTGGATTACCACCCCAAGGTCTCGCTCATGTGAGGCGGTTTTCAGCATATCGTCTCCAAGCTTATATGCGTACGTGGGCTTGTGGCGGACATGCACGGTTTTGCACTTGTCCGTGTTAAACGAAAGTAGATTTACCTCTGACTATCCAAAAGCGCTGTCTAAGTCTCGTTGCAACATATCGGGATCTTTCCGACAGTCGACTGCCCGCCATATTTTGATGTCGTCGGCATAAAGCAGGAAAGTTAACTTGATGACACTCGAAAGATCGTTACTGGAGCACAGGAATAACCGAGGCCCCAACACCGATCTTTGTGGAACACCGCAGTCCACACCAATTGGATCAGAAAATGTACCTCGAACTCGAACCTGAAGGCGCCGCTGAAAGAGGAAGTTTCCGATCCATCCAAGTACAGGGTTTCCAACTCCGTACGCTTGCAGCTTTTGGAGAAGGATGCGGTGACCTCTGTGGTCGAATGCTTTGGAAAAGTCTAAGTAGATGACATCAAAGTCAGTCTTACTGTCGGCTATCTCGGTCCCAAATGCCGGATATCGGGAAGATCCTCAGAATTGCTGGATCGTCGACGGGCGGTGCTTGCTGGCACAGAGTATAACGAACACCGCCGGTCTATTCCGCAACAGCTGAAAGCAAGTCTTTGCTCTGATCGTGAATCTTGGTAGTCAAAACAAGCTGGTGAGATGGAAGCCGCTGCATCAGCTGGCAACTTCCGCCGTCTATTTTACATCATCAGGGCAACTGGTTGCAATTTTCACGCTATCAGCCAGACGATTTGGGAATCAGACGGCACGAAGATCACCAACCTTCACAGGGGATTGGGTCGCTGGGCAGAGCATTTCACTCTTCAATTCAACCACCCAACACAGCCCCCTGCGGCATCTTCACTCCCAATGTATGATGCTTAGCCTGTCTCACTAGTTCCCCTAAATGAGGCAGAGATTCGAAATGGAATCCAATCTTTGAAACGCCACAAGGCTTCGGGTCCCGACAACCTACTATCGGCTCTATTCAAAGATGGTGAGAGTGTACTTGTCAGCGAAATCCTATCGCTGTTCACGAAAGTTTGCACTGAGGAGAAGGTTCCGAGCTCATGGGGAGAATCGGTCATTATTCCGATTCATAAGAAGGGCTCCCGCGCCGATTGCTGCAACTACCGCGGAATCTCTCTAATCTCTGTCACATCCAAAATCTTCGTGTCAGTCCTACTTGGCAGACTTTCAACGACTGGAGAGGAGTTTTTCCGAGAAGAACAAGCCGGATTTCATCCAGGCCGCGGCTGCATCGACCAAATATTCACGCTTCGGCAAGTTCTCGAACAGCGTCACATCCACCCGCGGCCAACAATCGTAGTGATTTTGGACATCCGAGCGGCATTTGATTCAGTAGATAGATCTGCGTTTTGGAACTATTTATTGAAGAAAGGTGTGCCCGACAAGTTTGTAACTATCCTGAAAGTACTTTACAGTCACACGTCGGGCAAAGTTAGGGCTTACGGCACGCACTCCACTTCATTTGACGTGACCAGCGTTGTTCGCCAAGGCTGCCCTATTTCACCTTTCCTCTTCAATTTCGCCATCGAAGATGTTCTCCAAAGAGCACTGGAAGGTGTCCAGGACTGCGGTGTTGAGCTTCTCCCTGGAGATAGAGTCACGGACTTGGACTACGCCGATGATATCGCCTTGCTGGGTGACGACCCACAATCCGTCCAGAGCGCTTTGGACCGCTTGGTGATGGAGGCGTCTAAGTACGGCTTATGCTTCACTCCGGGAAAATGTAAAACGCTGCTCCAGGACTGGCATGTGCCTGAACCCGCGCTCACCATTGCTGGACATGTTTTGGAGCAAGTCGCTTGCTTTACTTATCTAGGGAGTTGCATCACGGATGGTGGCGGTGTTGGAGATGAGGTCTCACAAAAGATTGAAAAGGCCCGCCTTGCATTCATCAAACTGAGACATCTATGGCATCGTCCTGATGTCAGTCTCAAGCTCAAGGGCAGAGTGTAAAATGCTTCCGTCCGTGCAGTACTCTTGTATGGCTGTAAGATTTGTCATATTCGCTCGGAAGGTATGAAACGGCTGTCAGTCTTTGACAATCACTGTCTACGATAGATTGGTAGGGTGTGGTGGCAACACCACGTAAGCAACGCAGCAGTGCGAGACCGCGTGCTTGGGGTGAATAGTGCCAGTCTTCTGGACGTTATTCTCCGACATCGCATGCGTTGGCTCGGGCACGTTCTGCGCATGCCAGCCCATCATCTTCCACGTAGAGCGCTATTTGCACTCCCCGGGAGCGATTGGAAAAAGTGCCGCGGTGGACAGCGGATGACGTGGAGAAGGAGTATGAAGAAGGCAACCACAAGTTTGGCGGCAGTCGGACGAGTCCGCCTTCCAGGTTGGGGACCACGAGATGCTGAATCGCAGTGGTTGGAAACATTAGACGTCATGGCCCGCAACAGACATCAGTGGCGTCAATGTTGTTCTGCAATTTCACCATCCCTTTGATGCACACAAAACTCACAAAACAAAACAAAAATACAAAATGGCGTGTGTAAAACCAAAAAAATCGTTTCCCATATTTTTTAATCGCATTAGTGTTCCCATCTTCTTCACTTTTTTCTGCCATGGTTCTGATGGCACAATGTCTGTTAACGGACTGTTAATATATATATATATATATATATATATATATATATATATATATATATATATATATCTGTGTTTCCATCAGCAGTGTCTGCGACGGATTTTGAGCATCGGCTGGGGCGACAGAGTTGCAGACACGGAAGAGTTGCGCCGAAATTGGATGTATGCAGTGGAGTGCATACTTTTACTGAGACACATGAGGTGGATCGGTCATGTGAGCCGTATGGATTCGACGCAGATACCCAAGAAGCTATTATATGGTCAGCTGAGTATTGGGAAGCGGCACGTGGGGATACCAAAGTTACGTTACCAGGACATGATTAAAGTGAGTCTCACACTTTCTAATCTTGATTGCAGATCATGGGAATCGAAGGCGGTTGATCGACGTGCATGGCGCGATCTGATCACGAAGGCAGTTGCTGAGGTGCAGGAGAAAGCCCTCATGCATGCAGATAAGAAGCCGCAAGTGCGGAAGCGGCAGGCACCAATGGGTTGTTCTCCATCGACATCAAGTGCATGGTGCTGTAGAACATGCGGTCGTGAGTGCCTTAGTCAGGCAGGCTTAGTGAGCCATGAGCGAGGCCACTCGGGACCACTACCGAAGCGACGACGGGTCCTGCAGAGAACGTAGACAGAACCGGCGCAGCGTTTGTAGGTACGCTGCATTCGATTTACTAACCGCGTGCTTGCATGCTAAGTCTCTTTATTTCAGGTGGTGGGTTTTCAATTTTGCATAAATGCTTTTCTTTCTCATATAAATGTCTACCTGTACTCTATTCCATTAACTTGCACACCTCGCTTAAGCCAATTGTATTCGATTTCCATAACATTTTTGTGTTCGTGGTATTTCCGTAAAGTATACTTTCTGACCTCGTGAACTTATCTAGGATTCGTTTGTAAACAACTTATTTCATATGTTCATTAACTTATGGTTTATGTCACCGTTTCCTTATGCATTAATCGAGTTATTTTCCTTGTATCTCTCTCTCAAGTGATTGGCTGTTGTTTGATATCCCCGGTGTGGCTGCGCTTGATGTGCATGTTGACAAGGTGCCTACCTGTCTATTACCCACTACCTCGTCCATACTGGCTCCAGGAGACAGTTAGTCGTTGCTGGAGGGGACGGAGTGCACGGTCCTTGTGGCCGTGCTAGGCTCGAAGAGTGGTTCCATGCACTCAGTGTGGAGCGGACTACGGTCCAGCCACCGCCTTGTGTGCGGTTGATTTCCCAAATACAGTGTGCTTGTGTTTGCCTGTGAAGGAGTGTGGGCCGTCTCCGTTGATGAAACGTGGCTCCCATCCACATGCATCCCGGTCTTATTCCTTCGGGTTTACACTGGATATGGGGTGTGTGGTTGGAGCTGTGGGTGGTGCAGCGCAAGCCACCCATGGTCCCTCTGTAGGCGCAGGCGTCCTGTGGCTTGCCACAGTGACAGGCAAATCCGAAACCGGATGCCGCCAACCATATATATATATATATATATATATATATATATATATATATATATATATATATATATATATATATATATATATATATATATATATATATATATATATATATATCGGTCCAACTGCCGCGGGCAAGCTGTGAATTGGTAGTACATGTCCGATGTTGACGGAATTCGTGTTGCTCCGGTGTTATGATGTTAGAGCTTTGGAAATAGTCCATTACAGTCTCAGCTACGATCGATTCCATCACCTTAGAGAGCACCGGGAAGAGAATCATTGGGCGATAGTTGGCCGGTTCTCAACGGATACCACTTTGGGAAATCTGGGAAATGATGCCTTGCTTCCACGTGTTAGGGATCTGCTGTTCTTCCAGGCATCTTTGGAAAAACCTCGTTAGTGTTTCAGTTATCCTCGTAGCTGCCACCTGCAGTCCTTTCGGGGGAATGTTGCCAACTCCGAAAGAACTATGGGTGCGCAACGACAGCAGCTTCCTCAAAATGGCCGCTGAACTAAACTTGACGTGTGTAAATACTGGCTTCCGGGAGAATTGGACAGGTATGTTACAATTGCTGGTACCACGTCGGAAAATTTGGGTAGATTGTAGCCGTAGAACGTTGGCTGCATCCTCGGTGGTTTGAGCACATCCATCCGCTGATAGTAGTGGGGAGCAACATGTTTCACATTCCGAAGGTTGTTCACTTGTCTGTACAGAAGCTTTTTGTTAACACAAAACTTTTCGCTAGACTCTGCTGCTGTACTAATTTGTCTTCGCGCACAAGTGTGATAGAGTGATTACGATGCAAAAGATAGTTACTCCAGTTGTCAAGGCTAGGGTTCACCCTATACACGCGGCGTCTCTTACTGTCATGTGTTTCCGAGTTGTGCTCCGAATGAATGATTGTGATTTTGCGGAGCAAAGGGGTTTGTTGGCCGATGCAGATTTAAGCAGGTTATTGAACTTGATAGCAAAATCCAACATAGCACTGTCAATGAAACAGTCGTCCGGAAACTGGCATGTCCCACAAGTTCTGTCAGTAGGTCGTAGTGTGTGACTGCTCGAAACAAGTTAGTATGTTCTTGTGGATACTCCGTATAACACACGAAATCGTAACTTATAAGAATGTGTTCGCTCTACTCCAAAGAGCTCTCCAGCCTTGGTTTCTCAAGCAAGAGCTCTTTGTTCGTGAGTACTAAATCAAGCACAGATGATTTATTTCCGGCTCTGAATCGAGTGGGTGAACTGACACGGCTGAGGAGCGCAATTCTTACAATATACTTTTGCAGGTTGGCCTTAAACTGCTAGTTGAGGGATGCCGGAACTTCCAAATCATGAAGCCTGAAGTCGCCTGAGATGCGAAGAAGGCTATATCGTCCTCGTAGGACCCTTCCCAAGGATAATGCCAGGTGGGAGTTCATCTCTGAGGTGGACATTAGAAAGACGATAAACAACGGCCAAAAGGCAAGTATCGTTGCGTCTCAGTCGCAGACTGCGCCAGAGTGAGTCTGTGATCAGCGTTTCCGAGGTGACCACCGGTTTACACTGCAGATTGCGGTAGTGTTACAGCGTCCATCCGCATTTGCTAGGTCGATCGTTTCGGAGAAGGGCCATACCATTTATCGCGACCTCGGCATCGGTAATTTCTGGGTGCAACCAGGTTTCCGTAACGAGTATGTCCCAGGCATGTGAGGTAGCCACAGTACGGCAAACTTGTTCAGGAGATCTTGTGCATTGGTTTATATGCAGGAAAATTTTTCTGTTTTCAGCAGTGAATCGTGGGATGTGTGTTTCGGATATAATGTTGTGCCGACCGGTGAAATGTCGGCAACTAATCGTTTTTTGGGTGGGGCTATGACGAACTGGTCTGCGTCCGATTCATGGATCCAACCATTACCTCATAGCTTCTCTCTTTTTATGTAATATATGGGGTATGTTGGCCAGTTTCATTGGTTAGTTGATTGAAGTTATCTGAACTCTTGTCGGTAGGTGGTCTGACTAAATGGCTGCTCTCATGTGTTTCCTTAGCAAATGTTGCTTTCAGCTGTAGCTCGGAAGGAAGGCTGCTGCGGCCCGCATACCAGCCCTCCATCACCATTGCTGACATTTAGCTTGAGTGAGTGACCACTTCACAATCCTCCGGCCACATCCATTGTAGTTTGGCGATAGGCACAGCCTCGAGATTGATTACACTATAACGTTTTCCAAGGAAGGTCTTGCAAATATATCGCCACATCCCTTAATAGCCCCGACTAGGAACCCTGGGATTTTAAAACGGTGAATATCGACGTCAGCGAGGAGACCTCATTATGGTTTACCCAGTACTGACGAACCCAAATCACGTCTGCTGTGACCTGCCGAAGCTCAATCATAATACCACATAGGGGCCACCAACTCAAACTGGCTACACACCGTCATCGCCTTGATTGTCCAAGAAACCCTTTCTCCTTTCGGGTATCCAGAACATGGAACTCCGTCCAACTCAAGTCGTTTTGGCCCCAACATTGTCGCTTTTAAAGGACGCATTGACAACATGCTACTTCATTTGCATTACATGGTATAACCTGTTTCCTCTGAACACGAAATAATTCAAACAAAATCATGTGCTCAGCATGCCTTTCAGTAACGTAGCGGTGAGGAAACCTACACCAGTGTTTATGTAAATAGTTTGGCGAATCAACACCAGAATTTCTCTTTTTTCCGTGCTATTTTCTAGATTTGGTTTCAAAATCCTCACTGACCATCCTAAGGGACTTGTCAAAAAGTCGTTTCATTTTGCTCGTCATAAATTGCTCTTCATTTTTCATCATTGAACAAGGGACTGCTGATGCCGAGTAAACAGTCGGGTACGGAAACTGTAAGCCGCCCGATTGGTTTGATGACAACAGTGCGATCATGGGTGCATTGGTGTTAGAGAACAAGGGAACAATGGTTTTAACGGGCAAAAAATCTAGAGCTTAACAGGTCCCGAAGGATGAGCACAGTGAAAATTCAAAGTATAGGAAAAATTGTCACCGCGGTAATCGTAAGTCTAAATCCATTGTGAGGCAATTTATGTTCGATAACACACGTGGGCATTTGTTTACACACGTATATATATCGGTTTACACCGATTTCGTGAGGACTGGAGAGCGCAATGTTTGTCTGCGTCTTGTTGTCAATAAGTGAACAGAAATCAAAGCAGCTAATGCAGTTGCTGCAATGCATCGTCGAGTTGCTTTTTAACAACGGGGACCTTGGCCACAGAAATGACACCAGTCGAAAGAGCGTTCCAGTTGTGATAAATTCGAAGAGAAAAATAGCTCAGGCGGGATTCCAGTCGACTGCATTGCGTAGCGAGTTTCAGCTGGTGACCGTACAATTTTGTTTTCCCGCTTACTCTTATCGTTCGCTGCATTCGCTGTCAATTGGAAAGTGAGTCATTATAGCGAAATTCGACGGCGATTGACTCGAGAGCTCCATTGCATCAAGAATGCATAGTGAATGGATAAGGCGAAGCAATTTGAATGCTACACCGAACGCCGCCAACAAAAAGAACTCTTGGGCTCATTGAAGGCGGTGTACGGACCAATGTTTTAGCTACCGAAGACACTGGTGGATGGTACTTCAGACGCTGCCTGCAACACTGGTGGCATGTACACAAGGGGTTGTGTACTTAAGCTGCGGCAGCTTAGGTGACTCATACATGTCCACCGAATGGATTCGACGAGGATACCCAAGTAGCTGCTATATGGACAACTTAGTTCAGAGAAGCGGAACGCAGGAAAATCGCAGATGCATTATCATAACATGATCAGAGTGAGTTTACTAGCAAGTAAAGTTGATTTCAGGTATTTGGAGGCGATAGCAGTGGGGCGGCGCCATTGGCGAAAACAAATGAAGGGGCGGCTGCCAGTTGCATGGTAACGCACTGCTGCATGCGGAAAGGAACGTCGAGTACGGAAGCGACAGAAGACCATCGACATCGAGCGCAGGGTGTGGCAGCACATGTGGTTGCGAGTGTTTCAGCCAAGCTGGCCCAGTAGACCATCAGCGCGGCAACGCACAGCTCTTGTTATGTAGTGCTACGGATTCCATTTACTAACCTATACCAATTTTACCGTCAGTGTGGTACGTGTGCCACAGTATCTCTCGGGTTATAAGAATAAGAATAACAACGATAATTATACGGGGCAAAAACAATATTACTGCATGGAAACGGACAGCCCTTTCCGTATATTTCGAGCATGCTGAACCCAAAGCTGACATTAGTTTTTCTGTGTAAGCTGCAGTTTTTGTTAAAATCAGCCAAGGATTTCGCTTTTTGCACCTTTTGACTACTTTTCGATTCATCACGTTGCGCAGAATCATATGCCTGCAAAGAAATTAATAGTGGCTCCTATATAACTTGGGCGTGCTGAATTCAAATCTGACATTATTTTTTCGTCTTAAGCTACAGATTTTAGGAAAAATGACTTTTATGAATTTCTAAACATACGAATGTATTCACAATGATAGTCTATGACCCGATGAATCTTACATAAATAAACTGATGCAAACGTATTTCCTGAGCATTTTGATTAGGCATCATATAGGCGTCAAACTAGATGCATAACAGGCAGTGATCTAGCAAACACTTGCGTCTATAGCCTTTGCATCAATATGATTTTTTAGGGCATTTAACTTTGATGCTCCAACAAAAGTCCGCCATGATGTTTTTGCCCCAACCTCCCTGATAACGTTCTTCCATCGTCATCATATCTGGATGAAAACGTTCCACCTGTTTGTCACTTACTTCCCTAAGTTTCACTTGTCATTGATCAAGATCACTGCCCAAGGTATGCAGCTTGACGCTCAGGCCGCACCCAAGAACGTGAAATGCCAACAACATTCTGTTAACCAGTTCCCCATAATTATCTGATCTGTTGTTCCCAAAAATGTTTTGTATGACGCCACATGCACTCATTGCCTTGGCATTCATCTATGAGCAAATCCTTTATCACACAAAAGAGCTAGAATTTGTGGGCAGTCGAATAAACCAGCTTTAATCTTCAACAATAACACTGACAAAAAAGCAGAAACTTTGTACTGAAAGCAGTCACCATCATTATTCCGAGTTCGCACCAACTGTATAACACCCGCATTTGTAGCAAACTGCATCAGGTTTATTTGCTCATCTATCTTGACGTGAATGATCCATGGGCAAATTGAAGCGAAAATGGATCGGTAAAGAATTTTTAGTTATGTAAAGTATCGAATTGTATGAAAATTAGAGCATGTAGAATAAATTAAAATTGAACTTTCGTTTAGAACCACTTTAGAGATCGCTTGCAACAGAAAGTTGACAAAAATTTGTTTCCCTGTGTTATTAATATATTTCTATTCAAATGTGAGGATGCATCCATAATTGGCGCAGATAATGTGTGTACAGGTAATACCACGCTCATGCATGAGCAATATGGAGTTGTGTTGAATGTAAAAAAACGGTATATTCCTCGACGGTGGGAGGCACAGTCCAACCGGATGGTACGATTTTTGATGTACAGCGGAGTCGCAAAGAGCATTTGTTTCAAATTTCCTAGAGCAGTTCTCAAAGCATGTTTTGGCAGGCAAGGCTAATTGGTCGGTCAAATTTTTCGGGAAGATTGTTACGTTGTCAAGAATAATAAACGCAGAGAAATCAAAATGTATGAGGAAAGTAATACAGTCATCCATGGATTTGCCTCGTGGGACTGCTTTCATGCGGGTTGTTCCCTCGATGGGTTTCACCCACACCTCCATGCCCCAACTGGATTTGTGCCGGTGTGGCTTTTAAAGCAAGTAAACCATCGCCTATGCAACTCATCTTTAGAGCTATTTTTATGTGTGTACAGTGTTGACACTCAAATCATCTAATCCGTACCAGCAACCGGTTGTTTGAGTCAATCACTTTTTCTTGCCAGGAAGCCAATGGTAATTAACCTTGCATGTGTGTAGTTGATAGAGTTGGAAGCTTCGGTCCGTCACCTCAGGAGATTGGGACCAGTCGTGGCGAGCAATGTGTAGCGCCCAAAAAGATAACTCTTATCTTTCGTGTACAATTTACTTGTTGACCGATTGTACATTACTCCTTCGTGTTTTAATCTTACAACCGGCTCGACACACAACTGCCTTGTAAGTCCCCACGCTCACGTGTACGCTCTTGCCTCGTTTCATCCGTCCGATTCCTGTTGTAGCCCATCGAATACAGTCCGCTGTGTCCGACTCCAATTGCATTCTGATATCCGCGCTTGATTCCGCGCATCGTCTCGGACTAGTATTAACTAGTCCTACAAATTGGTGACCCCAATTCGCACGCGCGAATTCAACATTTTTTCTCGTTTGTATTTT
>CALYDF020004010.1:0-23540 GCA_944474145.2 Dicrocoelium dendriticum
GATCTAACCCACATCACTTTTACCGCGGAGGCAATATTGCAAAAGCTGACGTTTCTACGCAAACACA
The DNA here is from genome assembly GCA_944474145.2 of Dicrocoelium dendriticum. Classification (NCBI taxonomy): domain Eukaryota; kingdom Metazoa; phylum Platyhelminthes; class Trematoda; order Plagiorchiida; family Dicrocoeliidae; genus Dicrocoelium; species Dicrocoelium dendriticum. The sequence continues at coordinate 68 of CALYDF020004010.1, forward strand.
GCTCGCCGAGTTCGAAACCATTCGTCCAGAGGCACTGGAAGCCGCAGCAAGCCAACTAGCAGGACCTTTAGCTCAGTATTCCAGCGCTGCTTAGACCAGAACCAAGTTCCCGCTATGTGGAAGCTTGGAATAATAAGCAGAACTGATCCCTCCAACTACCGCCCAGTATCCCTTCTTACTGCACCCCGCAGGTCATGGGATCCAAAGTTATCGATGCACTGGTGTGCTATCTGGAAAACTACAACATCAAAACTCCTGAGCAGCACGGTTTCCGTTGACAGCAGTCATGTACAACGAATTTACTAATTGCACGCAGTAGTCGGACTGAGTCAACTAACGCTGGAGAAGGTTTTGATATGATCTAACTGGATTTTTAGAAGGCTTTCGATCATCTAGATCATCGGATACTACTCTCCATGCTGCAGCGTTGCGGCATCGCCAAACCTCTACTAAGCTGGATCGCCACCTTTCTACTTCAACCGCAATTAGTGGTCAGAGTTCGGAGCTCTTTATCGAACCCCATACAAGTTGAGTGTGGTATGCCGCAAAGCTCAATACTAGTTCCACGTTTGCGTTTGGTGTTCATTAATGACCTTTCACAGGGAATCGCTTAAAAATGTCTAATGTTTGCAGATGATATCAAGATCCGGCGCAGGATCCAGGCGAACGACGACCAACATGTGCTTCAGAGTGACCTAGATACGGTGTATCAATGGTCCGCCCAAAACGTATTGCATTTCAACGTCAGTAAATGCAAGGTGCTTTCCATCCGACATCAGGGCAGCTACTCATACCGGCTCGGAACGAATATACTACAACAATCAACTCTCGAACGTGACTTGGGTGTCCTGGTTCAAGATGACTTGGGTTGCTCCAGGCAATCCGAAAAGGCCTCGAAGACCGGGACCCAACACGTCGGGCTGTTGCGACGGGCGTTTGGACAAACAAACAGCTCTATATTTCGACAAATGCTCAGTGCGTATGTTCGCCCCCATGTCGAATATGCCATTCAAGCCTGGCATCCATGGCTGAAACACGACCTTAATGCACTGCAGCAGCCACAACGCCAGGCGTCTAAGAACCCAATTGGAATGCGCAATATTTTCTACCAGGAGAGGCTGTGACTATTGGGGTGTTCAGTGGAAGCTGTCGCAGACTACGTAGCGATCTGATAATGGCATATTTGGTTTTGCGAGATCCACATCATGTGTGTCGCCCTTTACTGGTACTCAGCAGCAATACACACCTGAGGGGCATGCGTTAAAACTCGCAGAACAATACAGTCGTCTGGAGTGCCGCAGAAATTTCTTTTCCATTCGTGTCTGTCATCCGTGGAATGCTCTCCCAGAATCAGTTGTCACTGCACAGACATGAACAGTATTTGAAGACGGTTGAACGATGCACTCACCCACTAACACTTTGTTACTTAGCACTACGTCCATCCTACACCTGGAGTATACCATGGAATTATTTGTTGTTAACCGTGGGTTCTATGAATCTAATAGGATGGCAGGACCACAGCGGATCAAATGAGAAGTCCTCATTTTCATAGGTAAATTATTAACCATTTTACTATCCTTATCATCATTCTTGTTATGTCGATATCCAACCAACGATCCAACGGGACTTGTAAAGCAACGCTTCTTAACCCGTATAAATTCATTGTTCATTGTTCAACCAGCACGTCGGCATGCTGCGGAGGGCATTCGGGAGATTTGACCCAGCAATCTTCCCAGTGATGCACAATTCCTACGTACGCTCGCATGTTGAATACGCTATCTAAGCTTGGCAATCTTGGTTGAAGCGCGACCAAGAGGCGATAGAGGCACCACAACGAAGAGCAACAAAGAATGTAAAGGGCCTGCGCTATCACTCTTACCATCGAAGGCTAAAGTTGCTGAGATTTTTCAGCGGATGCTATCAATGGCTGAGCGGGGAGCTCATATTAGAGTATCAGATATTGAGTGACCCCAACCACGTATGCCTCCATTTGCTGGAACTTAGGTCCAACACGCAGCTAAAGGGTAATTGCTTAAAGTTGAAGGAACAATATTGCCGTCTAGAGTGTCGACGAAATTAGTTTTCCTTTCAGGTTTGCCAAACCTGGAACGCACTCCCACACTCAGTTGTATCCTCTCCTACCTTGGACGTTTTCAAAAAACGATTAGATGTTGCTCTTAGCTCCCTGCACTTTGTTACCTAAGCTCCTCTATTGTGGATTACGCCATTCATGCTTTTCGACAGGATTTATGTACCAAATGGACCTAAGTGAGCGAGTATATTTTACTTTTCTCACTCCTTACCTCAACGATCACTGCACCCCAGTGTCTTTCTGAACGTTTACGCTCGATAATTATTTTAATTTTCCACTGATATTAATTATCAAATTATTCGTCTCGGTAGACGTTTGGTAGATGACCTGGACATACTTTGATTTCATCATATTTACCGCAACCATCCTACGGGACGTGTCAAGCACTTACTTTTATCCCGTGATAAATCATAGTACATTGTTCAAAACTCACGTGCCTGAACCGACTCCCAACTAACGGCGAAGAGAAAGCAAGACAAGGGGTCATTTGAAGACTATTTTACGACCAACAAAAGCGAATCACAGTCACTGCTATGGGTCATTACGTTAGTGGGAATAGCTGTCGCGAAGAAATGCTAGTTTTTAAAAGAACATTTTCAACATGTGCGCAGTGGTTCTTCGTTTCGGAGTAGCAGAAATCTTCTATGTTGGGGGGAGGAATTGAACTCCGCTTTATGCAGCCATTGCGCATGAGTATGTGGCGCATTTTCGCGAGGTTATTTACGGGCCCGCATATAAACACCGGCACTTTTAAGACCGAACTTAAGGGTCTGATACCTCTTTCTTCGTCATCGATCTATAACATTTTCTGTCCTGCCATATGCATCTAGTTGCCCCCAGTCATTTGTAGATTCATGAAGCCACTTGAATGACCGACGGGGCATGTCAGTAATTTGCTATCAGCTACACCCCTTCCACAGCGGCCATGATTATTGTTAAGTTTCGCAGTACCGGCCGTGTCTGGATTGCCACGGAAATCTCATTGTGGTAACGGTTCCCTTTGAAGTCAAACTCTTCCAATTCGGCCAAATGGACCGCATCGTTTCAGGGATCGCAATGGCCTAGTAAACAAAGGGTAAGCCGTCGATTACTTTGGGGTTGGATTCCACTTTCAACTAAGGCTCACTCACTCTGACAAGTACAGTTTTTTACGAAATCTTCGTGGAGTGCATATACATACATATATATATATATATACCCATTTACATATGAGACAGTTGACGTAACAATGGTGCCGGCTGTGTCGACTGGACTACATCATGAGTCGCAGCAACAGAACCCAGCTCCGTTTTGCTAGTGAGATTTCCCTTTGGAGGGGCATGTTTGGATTACACGTTGTGTGATTGGATTGCGACACGCAACAAAAATTTAATAGACTGCGATTCACATTGAAATAAAACCTTGGTCACTGCGATCAAGGGGACCGTATTCAAAGTAGATGAAAATTGGGTATTGAACAACCGAAATGAGATGAGATGAGATGAAATGACATCGAAACGCGTCGTAGCTTTGCAGTGTTTTCGGGTGGGCAATACCCCATTTCCATCTACTTTGAATACGGTCCCCGTGATCGCAGTGACTAAGGTTCATTTCAATGTGAATCACAGTCCATTAAATTGAGGTTGCGTGTCGCAATTCAATCACACGACGTGTAATCCAAACTTGACCCTCCAATTAGTCATTTACCGTTGTGACAAAAGCGTTGCCCATCGTGACCCGGTAGCTAAAAAGGGTAGTATTGTGGGCTGCTATTCCAATGGTCGTGGGTTCAAATCCTGCTGTCTCCACCTGATGAGATGAAATTACATCGAAACGCGTCGTGGCTGTGCAGTGTTTTCGGGTGGACAATAGCAAATTTTCATCTACTGAGATTTCCTTTATTACTCAATACAATACTCTATTGTTAGCCTTCTCAGCTTTTCACCAATTTAATACGATTCCAAACACTGTTTCGCATTTACATTGGAGCAACCTGGACCCAGTATTTCAGTAGAAATTTTATGCAGCGCACACGGATTCGCGACACCTTTGGACGACGCGGCATGTGTTTTCCTGTCTTACAATACTGTCCGCGTTGACCAGTTGAACTAAGCGAAGCTTCGTCTGTTAGGTCAAAGAGTGTAAGCATTTTCCCCCTAAATTTGATCCACCGTTACACACAGAACAGTCATCATCATCAACAGTATTACATCAGCCATCTGAACTGTTGCTTCGCTGCTATAAAACCATGATGACCAATGAAATAAAGAATAATAAGACAGAGAGATGGGAGGCTTACCTGAAAGCCTTAATGCATTAAGCGAACATTCAGGGTCAAGGCGCCTACACATTTTGTAAACAATATACCGTCACAAACAGCTGGCTATCATGCAAAGATAAGGCAGGATCGGCGAGACAGCTTTCTTGCGACTTTCACTGCTCCGCGTCATAGTCAGCAATTACCCCGCATCTAACTCATCACCAAACACAATTTAAACAGGCAGTTTGATTAGAAAGGTAGCATGCGCGCCACTGGTGTCGGTTGCAAGCCATGTCTTGTAAAGTCTTTTGCCTAGCACCAGACGAGTCACTGGGATCCAGACCGGAAGGCGAGACGGACCAACGGCACCCAGTTTGATCGTCAGTGACTTCATTTCCCGCTGCCAACTGCACCTCTCCACCTCGCGCTTTGCGGCACCCTGCACCTGGTAGACTAAACAAGGAACTCCTAGGTAAGCGGTGACCAGGCATATGTAGCACGTGCCCTAGCCGACGCAACTAATTCTCTTCTATCTGCTGTTCTAGGGAGCTAGCATTATCATCACTACCTAGTACTCTCCTACGCATATCATCTTTGCAGACACGCTAGTGCCATCTTACACCAGCAATGGTTCGCAGACAACGATGATCAAAGACTTAAAGGCGCCTCAGATCTTCAGAACGAAGAGGCCAAGTCTCACTCCCATAGAGCTGAACGGCCCTTACTGTGACCTTGTAGACCCGGCCTTTCAGAAGGAGGGCAATTCTCTTCTGTCGCCAAAGATGCCGCAGGTTCAAGAAGGCAGTCCTGGCCTTTACAATTCGAGGCTTGAGGTCAGTTTCTATGCGCCCATCGTTGCTGATGCAGCTGCCAAAATAAGTGAACTGATCAATGACTTCGAGCTGCTCGTCAACAAGTGTAAAGTGGTAATAAAGTGGCTGGTGGTCCTGCGGCAACACTTTGCACTTCGAATGTGCGAAGTGCATACCGAATATTGGGATTACTCTAGACAGGCTATTCAGGGTGGTTTGTGCCGCCGCAGCATCTTCGAATAGCAAGAGGATATCGTCAGCATAATCAAGAACAACAAATCTTTCACCAGGCAGCAGTTCAACGCCTACATCTTGAGATTCCGCAAGGGAACAACCCATGAAAATCTCCAGAACAAAATTGAACAAATCGGGGAAATCGGACAACCCTGATGAACGCCACTTGTGGTCGGAAAGCTATCCGATAGGCCACTGTAGACCCTGACGCGGCCTGTAGTGTTCCAGTATAGAGCACGAAGGATGTTCACATATTTCATGGGAACACCTTGCATCCTTAAATTCAAGGAACACAGCATTGTCGGTCTGCGGTATGCGGGGTGCTGCTCTGGCTCCTGGCGCAAAGTGAATAGATAGCCTATACAGCCACATCCTGGGCGGAAACCGGCCTGCTATTCCCCAATCCGAGGTTCCTGTTCCGCAGTGTGCCGACGAACGAGAATCGAGACTAATAATTTTGTAACAATTGGCGTTAGACTAATACTCCTATGGTTAGAACCGTCTGTATGACTGCCCTTCTTACATGTTGCCACTATAATCGTTTCACTCTAATAAGTCGGGACTCTTCCTTCCAGATACGTTCGGACAGGGAGAGCAGTGCTTTGCAGATGAACTCGCCTCCATCCTCAAATAATGCAGGTAGGAAGGAATCCGGGCCAGCGGCACGAAAACGATTAAGGGGTGTGATCGCGTTTCGGACCTCCGCCTCCGACGGATGCTCTAAACCAACTGCCCATGACTCGTCCTGCATCACTTGAATTGTAAAAGACCTAGGAGCAGGGGGCCAGCAGAACTGAACCTGAAAGGGTGCCGCCCAACGAGCCATACGGCGCTCCTTATTGTGTATCAGCGCACCCGCGCTGTCTCTGATATTCTCACTGACGCCTGGTTTCCTGGGACCAGTGTTGCGGATTAGCTGGAAGAGCTTGCGGTAATTGCCTACTGCTCCTGCCTCCTCCATTTCTCGAGCCCGATTGGTCCACCAGGCTTCCTTGTCAGCACGTCAGCTCCGCCTTATTTTGCGCCTAATAGCCCGCCTGGTCACATTGTGTTCAGAGCCAGCCGGGAGATGTCTTCTAGATGCCAACAGGTTCACCGACCTCTCGGATATCCAGTGACTGGTGCGGTGACGATGGATAGTGCCAAAAGCATATGCTCCTGCGTCGTGCATGGCAGCCGAGATCCTATTCCACTGAAGCTCAGTGTCAGTAGGACAAGGCAGCGGAAGTTCGATACGCAGCGCTTCTTGATATGCTTGCCTGACCGAGGACTGAGACAATTTCTCCGTTGATAATCGTAGGTGACGCTTGGTGCACCTCCCGGTAAAGTTCATGGAGAAACGCAGCGTACCAAGGCATGATCAGAGTCAACACAGGTACTCCAGTACGAGCGGCAATCCAGGATGGAACCACGCCATTTGTAACTTATGGCTGTATGATCAATTTGGGTCCATCGTTGGTCAGCTACAGGAGGACGTCAAGTAGCACTTCGGCGCCCAATGTGTCTAAAAGCAGTGCTACTAAGAAACAACTCGTGCTCCGCACACAATTGCAGCAGACGCTCACCGTTTTCAGTCCGTTCGGAGTTAAGCTCATAATTACCACCCAGCTGAGCTTCTGAAGAACTCAGACGCCCTACTTGTGCGTTCATATGCCAACAAGTACTATAATATCTGAACTAGTAGCAACTCGTAGTAGCGCGTCCAGTTCGTGATATAATGTGTCCTTGCCAGCATTAGAACTGCAGTCGGTGGGAGCAGAAGCGGAAATTAGAAACAAACAGCGTTTTGTGTCACTTCGTGGATAAACCTTGAATGATGTCGTCAAAAGGGCTGCACATAAACGGCTGTTTACTGGAATCCAATCAACCAACGATGGCTCAGCCTTGGAGGTTATAATGATACCTACACCAGCTTGCCCAGTGAGTAAGGCTTCGGCCTCTCCGGATGCGTGCAACCTACAACGAAATGTTGAGCCGGATGCAATTAATTCAACAACCCCGTTCTGGTCATTTATCCTAGTTTCTGACACACAATACACATCAGTACCCAGTGTGTCTAAGGTACGTGCGAGCGCATCATATTGACTTGTTTTTCTTATAGTGCGCACGTTGAACGTCGCCATGGAAACGGGACAGCGTGGGCTTATAAGAGAGCTTTGCAAATAGGCGTCTGGTAGTTGCGGTGGGATGGTGGTTTCAGATTTTTCCAATCCAGCTGCAGTTCGCTTGCTGTCAATTAAGCTGGGAATTATAGAAGGAAAGTTATTAACGGAGGTTGGGATGCGAATGAGAGAAGACAGGTGGAGAGGAAAGAAGGCAGGCGTCAGCAGTAGCCTATTTTTGTCTAGCCGCCCTGCTGTATGCAGCAGATAAGGCAATCCTTGATAATCTGCACGACGGCCGATGCAGGATGAAGTTTGTGTTTGAAGAACAAGTCATGCTTTTATGTGGGCTAATATACTGCCGGGGCGCCCAGACCTAGACAGGAGGACGATTAGGGTCCTCATCCAGAGCCTTTGGATCAAAAGCCTGTCCGCAAGGCAGCAGGGAGGTGTCATAGTTTCAGTTTTACAGAAAATGACGCCATCCCATTTCAAACCCCCAAACTGGAGGACCAGGAGGCTGAGATTTTCTGGCCACTCACCATTGACAAACCTGGTAGGAGTAGCTCTCAACGTGTCCGGAGGCACCACACTATTTAGCTCAATGGGTCAAGGAGGTAAACAAACTGTCGCACAACGTTATGGTCCAGTCTCCTTGCCACATATGGGCTAGTTCAGACCACGCAGTCCTAGTGAGTGACTAAACATTGTCCGCTGGGATGATTTTGGACATCCCTGAGTGACCAAATTTGTGCCCCCGGAGGTCCCAATGAGACAACACTTGGACACCTTTGTTCAATCAGAATGTATTTTTCCAACCCACCCTTAACGTGTACCATGAATACATTTCCCCTAGTTAAAAATACTTAAGATGTTAAGACGAAATTGAATCCCAAATCGTAAGAACTCAATAGTATAGCCGTTAAGCTAAAACGAAAATATCTTTGTATGATCAAAATTCGACAAAATTGTCCAGTTGTGACGGCTGGGGGCACGAATATTGGTCACTCAGAGAGCTCTAATGGTCACTTGCACTGAGTAAAATTACGATGTCCTTAACTAATAACGCCTTTTAGGCATAAAACGTAGGTGCTGAACATGGTTGGTTGGTTGACAGCTCCCGTATCCGGAGTTGCCTGTCAATGCGTCCTACACGAGGACAGCCCCAGGACGCCTGCACCTACAGAGACCATAGATGGCTTGCGCTACACCACCCACAGCTTTATCCACAAACCCCATATCCAATGTAAACCAGAATGAATAAGACCGGGATGCATGTGGATGGGAACCATGTTACCTGAACGGAGCCGGCCTACACTCCTTCACAGACAAACACAAGCACGCTGTATTTGGGGAATCGATCGAACACAAGTCGGTGGCTGGACCGTAGTCCGCTCCATAGTGCAATAGACATCTTGAGCTCGTTTTCTACCTGCACTGCAACAGGGAACCACTAATTACATGGTTAATTGCTGGAAATTGCGAATTCCTAAAGTTTGTCTCGCCTTTCCCCAACCCCGTACAAATATACCCAAATCTCCATTTGGCTATGGCTTGACGTTAGTGATCGCTGTTCTCCGTAATGCACGCCTGCATCCTCTCCTCAACCACTGCAAATGGGCACCGACCGGCTTGGTACATCCTTCCGGTTTTCTGCCGCTGCATCAAAGTGCACACGCGTTACTAGGCTGAGTTATGCCGAACCGCGTCAGGTAACAGCCATTAGCGCATCGACAGCAGTCACTCTAACGAACTGCCTGTGATGTAGACCCTGCTGTACCGACAATGTCTTAACAGAGTGCAATTACTGGCCCCTCCTTGAAACATCTCCTTTGTGACTACTTCCCATAATGCATGGGTGTTGCAACTCGGCAGATTAGGACAATGTTTCTCGAGGAATTTAGCTTTTCTAGATTAATTTTCTTGAGGTTTCTCCAGTTTGTAATGGCCTTACAGATGGGTCTGGATGCGATAAATCCATTTGCAACTTACCGACTTTCTCCAATAGTTAATTGATCAATTGAAAGCTTATGCTATCAATAACTACATTTCCCCTAGTTGCACTCAGCTAGCGTCCTTCGTTTTGGTGGTACAGGGCCTATTTGAACCAGATGGGTCCCAATACAAGAGCCGTACATGGGCTCAGTTTGCAATTTTTCCTGAGAATTAAGTGCGGCCAAGGCACCGAAGGCGAATCGAATTTGAAAGGCACCAGGATAATATGTGTTTTGCCCAACACCAAATGATGCATTCCGGTACTTACTCGCCACCATAAGTGAGCGATGTTTCGCAGGCGCCAGTGGACGAGCACACACATTTTTCCAGTATTCTTAGTGCGTATCAGCTAGGTCTGTAAGCCATACAGTGAATTGATGGCATTGTAGCTCAGACGGACAGTCCATAACCTTCAGCATTGAGTGTGCATCCGAATTGGTAGAGGGCTGCTTCTGTCTTTGCAAATGACCAGATGGCTGTACTGAGTTCGACGTATACCGCTCTCAACAAAATCCACACTGGATTGTAGTGTTGAAGAAATGCGTCAACTACTTGCCAACCACTCGACAACCTTGAAAGCATCAAACTTGCTGGACATAACTGATTCTCAAGCAGCTATTGGTTATCATCTCGCCTGCTGTGAGTGACTTGTTCAACAGGTCGTTGTCCAAAGGTTCCTTGCCGAGCATCTGAAAACTCTCAATGCTAAGGCCGATTCTGAAAGCCGGTGACCCAAACAAAGTGGATATCTATTGGCCATTCCCTTGACACCAAGCTTGCCGATAATAATGTGAAGAAGGTCTCAGTAGAGCTGACCAAATCGACAGATCTACTGACGCCCACACAGCACGGTTTTATGTGAGGTCGCTCATGCATTACCAACTTGTTGATGACACAGCATGAATAGTTAGAAAAAGTGAAGCAGGATAAGTGTCGACGGCATCTACATGGATTTAAGTAGATTGTTTGGCAGGGTAAATCCGGAAGTCCTCCTCTGCAATCTGAGAGTGTGCAATGTTGGTGCCTCACTGCACTAGAGAATAAAGTAATTTCTCATTGGAAGTAAGTGGATGGTCTAGGTTGATGGCCATCCAAATGACTGGCATGCTTCGACCAGTGGCCTACAGCAAACCACGGTGCTGGTGCCCACTATGCTCCGAATCCACATCAACGATCTGCCTCAGTTTCTTCGGTTGTCGTGTGCCCTGTTTGCGGATGACCTGGAGGATAGGAGTGGTTTGCACCTTAGACAACTGCAGCCTACTTCAACACGACGTCAGCCACCTCTGCATGTGTTCCCCAGAGGTTTGCCTCCCGGTCAACCCAAGCAAGTCGGCATTCATGAGCTTGGGTGGTGACGGCCGAATTTACACACTTGTGGTTCAACCGCCTCATCCCACACCTCCCGTGACGGACCTTAGTGTACTCTCTCGCTGCGGTTCAAAGCTTTTGGACAACAAAACCTGGCCAAATCGTAAGGGGCTGTGCATGCTTTGGGTGATCAAACGCAGCCTCTGTACTTAGTCTGAAGATGCTGCCACTCATCTTTTCTCTGTCATTATAAGACTAGTACTAGAATACGGCTCGCCCGCCTCACGTACAATCACCCGAGGTGAGGCACAAATGCTCGAACGGATTCTACTCGTTGTTTCCAGCCTGGTTCATTGTTTACGAAGAATGTCATACGTAAACCAGTTCTATAAACTAGGAAGTCCCACCTTGTCACCTCGTTGGTTGCGAGTCGTTCTTATCGTAACATATCCCATATATTACATCTCAGTTACTTCCCCATTTTGAGACAACTGCTTCCCTTGCGAATGCCATGCAACACAGGTGGACACCGGTACAAGCTTATGGTGCTGAATATGGAACGAGTTCTTCTTCTAATGTGGTTTGCATAGAGAAAAGTATGCCAGAATAAGTCATGAGGACAAATCTGTGCAGCCATTCAAAATATTTTTTGGATTTAGGCTTCACCGCCATTCGATTCAGAGAACGAGTACACTTTGGCAATGACCTCTTACGTTTGTGTGTCTATCGATATTGACATTGATATTGATATTAACATTTTACCATACTACCTAATAAATCGAAGAAAGCTTAGAGCGTCAACTGGTGGCTAATATTTTCATGGCATTTTTGCTTGCATTCTGATGGAGTTGTACCGAGTTAAGTTTCGACTTGCTCCCACAATATCGTATTCCGTATTCGGAACTTGCATCCAGCCGTCTTTAGAAATGACGGTGAATTTAAAAAGCTTCGTGATTCGCAGCAGCAGAGCGATCGCCACTGAGTATACTGCTAGTCAGATAAGTAGGCCGATAAATAACTTCACATGATTGTTCAATGAGAGTGAGTTCTGAATGTAAGTTGGCTCAATACGGTAGCAGCGATCTGCACTTTGAAGGTGTAGTGCACACCAAAAGGTGCGTAACGCTGAGCATCAGCCTATCCAGTAGTTCTTGCATAGTGGGTGTGTCCGACTCAAATAAGACTGCTTACTATGCATATTTTAGATTTGTCAGTTGGCCACCAAGCGGAACATCGATCCTAGGTTGTGTGTGGTAACAAAAGTGAGTTGTTCATGATATTTTTGTCTGCAAACTGGAGAAGGAATGGAAAAATGGAGCAACTCGGATGCATTCTTCATGTTGCGACGAAATTACGGAAGCTTCTTTTCGTAGAACTTATGAAGCTTTTCAGAAAACATAAACTTTGCTTCACATTCCAAGTATTGACAATGTCAACGTTTGGTGCGGTCCGTGGAATCAAAAGCATCCCTCGATTCATGATGGTCCTCCATGCCAGTCCGTTTATAAGTAAGATGATGCCGATGTCGCTGTCGGAGAATATCCATAGCAGCAACTCACTCATTACCGTTTTATATACCTGTCTGTATTTCAGTGGGCCAAGCGATCATTGGAACCGATCAAACAGTTGTGGGAACTCAACCACAACACCAATCTCAAAGCTAATTTTCTGAAAATCTGTAAAACAGTATAGCCGTCTGGAATGTCGGCAGAGTAATTTTTTCCTTCGGATTTGCTAACACTGGATCTCTCGCCCAAACCGTTGTATCTTCTCCTACTCTGCCTAGTTTCAAAAAAATTGTATTATGACCTTGGCTCCCATCACTTCGTTGCTTCAGGTACGCTTATTTTACATATATTAGTTGTGCTTTCAAGCCGGATTTATATGCCGCAAATCTACAGAGGCGGTACCAGAGTGGGTATTTTTGTTTTTAATTTTCCCATGGAGTAAATGAGAAATAACTGCCTCCCTGTAACCTTGTTGTTTGTATTCACTTCCCATTTACATTACTGTTATTCGGCGGCGCATCTGATCAATAGATGGTCGAACAGACAACCCACATATCTTTTGATATTGTAGATTTACCCCTGTCATCTTGATGGACTTGTCAAAAAACTGCCATTCTACCCGTGACAAATTATTGTTCATCGTGCGTATAACTCGCTCTATCACATCCGGTGGTCACGTTAGGTGCGTGGAGAAGCAGTCCTACTGCATTAGGGGCAAATATTATGGTGAGGAAGGACAAATCGGGAACCAACATGGCTCAGGCTAGCGGCATGACATGAGACGAAGGCCTGGGGAACACATAACAGAGGTGAAGAAGAAAGAACAAAATAATCATTGAACGACGGGTACTGTGGTTGAGAGCATTCCATGCACCGTTCGGGGCGAAGATCTTGACCATGCTCAGGACTGAGCAGACGGGTGGCATCTCAAGTGACCAAGCCTCGTGGGTGTTCATCGCCCAAATACAATTTCTACCTATTTGCAGGACAGATTGCAGCACACATCGAAGAAGCGCTTATGAGAACTTTCAATGACCTCACATCCTAAGTACGACGCTGCACGGAGGGATCGGGATTGGCTATAATGGTCGATGCGGGTCACATTCCATGCTCTCCACTTGGGAAAAGTACCACTTTATAATGACTTTATGGTATCTTGTTTTCTAATTTCACTATATTTTCCCTTTTTCTAATTGCTGTCATTGTGACACGACTGTTGTCTATCGGGCTAGCTCGCTTTAACTGTTCTGCCACAGCTGACTGTTATACCTGACTGTACAGCATGATAGGTCTTGGGATCACCCGCTATTCATTTGCATTGTGACACGTAACCTCAACTTACACTGCGGCTATCTTCGCATCTAACCCCTGTCAATTTAATCACTGGGACCATATATGAAGCATACTGAGATGTTGGGTCATGGTCTCCATTCCAAACTTTGCATTTCATGCTTGTTTGTACAGATGGGGAATGTGGAACTGCAACTAGAACCCGAGGTACAGAGCTTGTGTGGCTAGCTGAAGTCTTTACCAGCACATCACCGTGCGCTGTGTGTCACGCTTGTCAAAACGATTATTGGTGACTAAATACACTTTTGTTCTGGGCATTCGTTATGTGTGTGTATGTGGATTGCAATCTCACCTTTGACTTGTATGCACTTGCGAGCAACAGGCTTTTTAAATAGTTAATGTTGGAATCTTTGCAACAGCTCTCACGAGATAGAGGTGTCACGCACCCGAGAAAGCGCTAGAGAGTCGTTTCGTCCTGTCGGAATTGGTCGATAATTTGCGTCTCTCGGCTTCGTCAGGAATCTGACCCATGAACTGTCGACACTAGCGGATTGCGCCACGGGCCAGCAGCCAATCTCAGTAGGTCATGAATGATGGCAGCAGACCGCCATGACCTACAGGCTAACTTCGTTATAGAGCATCTTCTCCTCCACCGTAGTACAATTTGCGAACATTGCAGAAGATATGCTTAGCGCCTAGAATCACGGTCTTCCCCGACAGTTGCCATGTGCGACCTAACATTTCGAATATATCATAACGAATATTTCGACTGTTCGTGGGGGTGGCATTTTTGCTGTCGTTAGTTGAGAAGTATCCAAATACCCGCTTCTAAATGCTGCCATACTCTGGTGTTGTTATGCAAATTTTTGATTCTAAGCCCAATATTTGTCCTCTGCAACGTTCGTAAGTAACATAACAGTAAGGGATGAGTTGCGCTGCTTCACATTTAGCTTTTAAGTCACGACGATATGCAACCGTCACCCGTGGCATAATATGCCGGCTGGTGGTGCAAGCAGCTAATGTCGTAAGGTCTTGTGTTTCGTGTTTGCTAGAGTCGGGGATGCAAACTTTTAACGAATCCGGGCAGGACGAAAGAGCCGTCCTGTACTGTTAGTGACTTATTATTTTGTTAAATACATAAATGAACCAACAATTGATTTTGTCTTATTTTGCGGTAAATCTTGGACATTTCGATCACCCAGGGCTTGGTTGAATAAGGCAAATCCAGTAACAGAAACTGCGTATTCGGTCCCATTATTCTGCTTACACTATCGCCAACCAGTTTTCCTGCTGTCGACCACTCTTCTCAACCGATCTCTGTGTTTTGGTTGCAAGAATGGTGGGAATCAATTATTCGCTTCCGTTAACTGTTGTTCCCTTGTACAATATGTCTACTTCAAACATCCGTGATGATCTAACCGTTTTTCATGTCTCATATGACTAACCGATTGGGTGTGTGGAGGAGGGTGTTCTTCCCTAAAAACAAATGCATTTTTTACCTGGATGTATGCGGATAGGCTAATAGGTGTTCATTTTCTCTATCAGAACCGCCGCTTAATTCCTCCTCCAAATGCAGCTTTGAAGGTGGAGGTGATAAATCCAAGTCCACGACTTCAACAGTACCCCGCGTTGCGGGTGGTGGTGGCTCACAGTCAGGAAAGGATTTTACAGTGCTGGGATAATATACTAGCTAGCTAAAACATACATCTTTCGCTTCCGCCATCGCAGCATTGGAATCGTTGCGTCGCTAGATGGTAATTCCGCTGATGTTAGCAAGCTCTGTTCCAACTTTTTAGCTTCAAAGTAATCATCTAAAATGCGTACAAATAAATCGTTCTGTAGCCTCACCTGTACAACTGTGTATTAGTACTTTGTACGTCACAACAGACGCAGGTGGTGGCAGGCGGTGCAGCAGGAAATCCTGTAACTGTTTTGATGATAACCGTCCCCACAGAACTTCTTCATCAGTAACCATCCAGGATGACAGAACCACTGCAACCGAAGAATCTTGAAATTGGACCACTTGATACATCTGGAAACAAGTTGTACTCAGAGCACAGCATTTCCACAAGCTTATTAGAAGAGGTGAATATGTTCGGTGGAGAAACTTTTATTTGCGATATCAGGTGCAGCAGCTTATGCAGTGGATTGGATGGTTTTGAAAACGTAACTGTAACGGCGCAACGCTGTTACTGGTGTACAACGATTTCGCGCACCCAGATTTGAAGTATAAAATAGACTGATAACTGAAGCAAATGAATAATAAATTAAGACAGCTTACCTACGTCGCATGTTTCTTGATATCCTCGTGCCGCCAGCTGTGAACGATGGGGTAAAATACAGTGAACTCCGCACACGGCAATCTAAGACATTTGCAGCAGATTGCAGTCAAAGGAATCCATGTCGGTGGAGCTAAGGAACCCCAACATTTAAAAATACGTAGGTCCGTGGATGGCAAACTTTTTACGAACAGCGACGTAGTCTGTGTGAAATGCTGCACACATAATTCATTAGAACGCTGGCCCAGCACTACCGAAGGTCTTCCACGTGCGATGACAGCATTATCTGGATGTGCATTCGTAATCAGCGCACCGAAATGTAAGAAACCGGTTTGTCGCCGACCACGACGCACAACCACGGTCGATCCAGTGTCGTCCAAACAACAGCCATCATTTGTGACATTCGCTAACCTTCTCTCCGTTACGCGACGAAATATTTGCCACGTCACCGAAGTCGGGCCATTTATGAGCTTTCGAAGCCGTCGTAGAAACGATTCGAACGGAAATGCGGAAAAGTTATCCATGGGTCCGAGGCGCTCGACATCCTGACACAAATGCACTAAACAGTGCAAGTTAAATACCACCTCCTTCTCATCGTACAGCTTTGCGATGTCACACACCACCATATTCAATACTGATTTCGCACGCGAAAGGTAATGTGAACACCACCTACGGCAGCAAAGAATGTATGCGACGACGGATAACATAACGAAATATCGTACAAGTCTTCGGGCAACACGTCGCGCAAAACTACTGGACCCAGATATAAAAGAAACTGTCTGAATTCCGTTGCCTTCCATCGTTCCACGTCCTCAAACGTGCCATTTTATTCTTCTTCTTCTAAAATACCGATAGTCTTTTAATGTTGACGTTTCTAAAAATTCGAGGATTGCCTGATTTAATAATCTCTAAATCCGATTTTCGATCTCCCCCACATGTTAGCGGACAGCATAACTTTGATATGCTCCTCGCTTTTTTCCCACCCGCGCATTTCTAACATTTGACAAGTAATATTTTATCCGACATCGCTTTGAATAACAAACCAGTTTCATCTAAATTACAAATGCCTTGAGCTGTGTAGCCAGAACATGTTTCGGATAATTTTGCTGTCCAGCCGGATGCAGCACACATATCTGAGTCACCGCTTTCGCCCGATTGCTTATCAAGGAGAAGGTTGTGTCGGCGGATGAAAGCCTGCAGCCAACCGTTTGACGCTTTAAAGTCTGTTTTGCAATGCTTTTGCGAAGTCCAATGCTCGTTCTTGAATCATGTCACCCAGATAATGGGAGTTTCCTCGCCAATGCTGTCTGGCACCAATTCCAGCAGAATGCGTTTGTATTCGGTACCCGTTCTTCTACGATTTTTTGAAGTCTCTGTGCGTTGTTCCCAAAGTCATTGATATACTCGGCTCCCCACTTTAAATTTAGAAAGATTTGTCTCTCCTACTCCGAACTTTCGTCAGTGTTCGCCAACCTTTTCCTTCTTGACTTTGCCGAGTTACTGATATAATTTCGTTAAGTGTTAATGCCTTTGGCTTTGCTGATTTGGAACTAGCCAATTTTTGCTTCGTAAGAATCTTCAAAAACAACTATAAACAGGTGCGTAACTATTCAGTAAGGAAGTACTTCAACAGTATCCGCCCAGTGCTGACAACATACGGGTTACACAGTAAGCAATTACAGACAGGAAGTGATAGTCATAATAATTGCGACTGTACAACAGTGCGCGAGGCGTGTCCCACGGCTGTTTTGTTGGGTAACATGGTTCTATCCGATTGGCTCATTGCACAGTCTATAGCGGGATACATGGGTTAGTTACATAGGGTGATATCCTGGGGGCTAATGTGTCAGTGGACAAGTCTGGGGTGAGAAAAATCCAGTGGTATTGGGGGAGTTGCGCACTGTGAACTGGTCAATTTCGACAGTGGGGGTATTAACAAGCCTATGGGGAATCGAATAAGGAGACACAGAATGTGTGCACCTGGGCGATACTGAATCAGTGCAGGGCATATGGCGTGGTTTCTGTGGCAATAATAACACTTTGAAACGAAATCTAAGCTATCTGTGCGATACGGTGGCAGACTTTCATAACACCTGTACTCGCAATCTCGGCGAGTTGTGCTAGTGGTGCTCGGCTTGAGCAGTTGCTAGAACGTTTGTGAACCACAAAAGCATGGTCGCGGTTGCCTTAGACAAGAGGACGCCATAGACAGGTTAAGACCAATGAGAAAATATAGGAAAATCGTTGGTGATATTTTAAACTGGTGGCCATGGCAGGTTGGACTGTACATGGGTGTTAGGCTGAAGGAGGCTATTTCCGCTCATTTACTTCACGGACTCTTGCACTGGTCCACAAATTGGGTTACACGTTATTGGTTTGCGGTTACTACGTCTGCTTGCATTCAACACGTTTTGAATTAGGTAATCTCCACTTGAAGCGTGCAAACAAGCATGGGCCGAGCGGGCATATAGTTTTTCTGCTCTAGGTACGATCCCCGTATACTACTCTGCCGGGGACTCAACTCAGAGCTCAGCTTTGGTTTATACTCTTCGGTTCCTTCACACAACGGTACTCAAAGACCAACAACGCTAAAGGCATTTCTTCACTAACTAAGGGACGCCTACCATTAAACCAGCGCAAATAGCTACCTGCGGTCATCTATACTACGCACTAAATGCTGTCATACATTGGCGTTATTATGCAAAGCTGTGATTCTAAGCCCAATATCTCTCCTGCGCACCGTTCGTAAATTACATGGCAGTAAGGGATGAGTTGCGCTGTTTCATAATTAGCTTTTTTAAGTCATGACGATATGCAGCCGTCACCCGTGGCATAAGATGCCGGCTGGTGGTGCATGCAGCTAATGTCGTAAGGTCGTGGGTTGCGTGTTTGCTGGACTCGGGGATGCACACTTTTAACGAATCCGGGCAGGACGAAAGGGCCGTCCTGTGCTATTCCTGATATATAATTTGGTAAATACTTCAATGAGCCTACAATTGACTTTGTTTTATTTTGTGGTAACTCATGGACATTTCGGGCATCCAGGGCTTAGTTGGACAAGGCGAATCCTGTAACTGAAACTGCGTATCCGGTCCCATTTTTCTGGTTAGACTATCGCCAATCTGTTTTCCTGCTGTCGACCACTCTTCTCAGCCGATCTCTGTGTTTTGGTTGCAAGAATGGTGGGAATCAATCATTGGCTTCCGTTAACTGTTGCTCCCTTGTATACTCTGTCTGCTTCAAACATCCGTGGTGATCTAACCGTTTTGCATGTCTCATATGGCTAACCGATTGGTTGGGGGGAGGGTGTTCTTCCCTAATTACACACCATGTGTTGCCGCATGATGCTTACCGTCACATTTGTCACACATGTGTTCTGTTAATCTGGTTGACCAGCTGTGCGTTCATGTGTGAGTGGAACACGCTGTCGGCAGATGTAGATCTCATCCATGCGTTTGTTTTTTTGCGCTTGATCAACATTTCCTCCCTGTATTGCTACGATTATTCTACTAATAATCAGCACATTTTGTCAAAGGGTTTGTGTGCATTGTAATTCCAGATTCCTTTTTTCTTTCCTGGTCCCGTAGTTTATGTGATAAAATCTCACTCCTTGCTACAATATTGTCTACTAGCCTAGGTCCGCCACTTGGGATTGTCGTTCGCAAGCAGCCTCTGCTGCTTCTTCGTCAACTTCAGGGTGTTGTTTGCTATTGCCATATGACGAGTTTCCTTTTGGACCGACTCCAACACATATTGTACTATATTAGGGACAGGCAGGGGCGGAGCAACATCATTTGCCGCCCCATGGCGATTGTAGTTAAATAAACCCTCAATTGCGAGGTATCCGCTTAATATTCCGCTTCATCTAACAGCAATCAGGATGTAACTTTGGAGTACCGCCTTAATTGCACCAGATTTTAATGACACATTGCTCGGAAAGAAAAATTACAGATGCACTTTCCATGCATTACTTGAGGAAACTATATTAGTGACCCTATCAAAATTCAGTCCTTTGGCAACTTCCTACTCCATGGGAGGAACTGCCAATCCGTGAGCTTCGTCTGGTTCATTAGTGATTCTACTTAGTTCGTTTTAATCTACCGTTTTGAGAATGCGTTCTCTGAGCTTGCTATGCTAATGGGTAGGGTACGAAAAATGCGCAGCGGATTCCCCAAGGTGAGATTTATGTATGAACCTCGAAAGTTCAGAAGATCCATTAATTCTGTTGTTTTATACAGTTTCCACAATATACGGGGATCTTCTAATTTCGGCTAAGAATTCCTCTTTGTTAAGTATATGTCAGTTTCACTAAGTAGACAATCGTAGTTAACATGAAGCAGATTTGTCGTTGTAAGCAAACCATATTTGTTTGTAAGGCATGAATTTACTAAAAGCGATGGCGTTTCATCGGTCAAACTGTCTATGACAGACAGTATTTCCCCGTTTAAGCCAGCATCAAATGCTATCCATAGATAAAATAAGCCACCAATGTCCATTGGTTGCCTTTAGTAGATTCGACGCTGCATGCTTTTCCCCAATTCATCACAGTGTCTTCTTAGTCATACATCGCATTATCTACCATTTCCCTTTATTCTGTAAAATGCCAATGCTTAATGCTGTGAGGTTGAACTAACATTGCTGCAGAGCAAGCCCATTTGTTTAAAGACATCTGTACAGCCTTGCTTTCAACGACGACAAATCTTAAAATGCTCAGAAAGACAATAAATAGAAACGACATTTCCGGGATGACAAGTAAAGATTCATCTGACATTGTGGTTGCATTTTTTTATTCCAAGATATGTTACAGAGAAGTGACGAGTTCAGAGTGTTTCTTCACCACAACGTTAACAGCGTCTGCTCGACTACTCCAGCTAGATTTACAGCCACTTAATACTTGAGTTGAATCAACATGCTCCGGCATTAGTTAGATGAAAAAATAATGAGAATAACCGGTCCATCGTATTAGTGTAACGAAATGAAGCGTCGCAGAACCTACAATTGTAAAAGCCAGATTCAGGAAAGGGTTTGTGTATGGTATAGATGTAATTTTGGGTCGATTTTGTAGGTGCTTCATTGAACACCAGATCGGTAACCCAATATAACAGCAGCATTATCAAATGTCTAAAGACAGTAATCAATTAGAATTCCATCCTTCTTCACTTCTTTCAAAACTAGTCCAGAAATCTCCTCTGTTTTTCCTTGTTGGTTTCAGTGAAGCTGAGAAACGACTCATCTACTCTCATTTCATTTTCATTAAGTTCTACTTAATATATCACCTCACTCATCTGATTTTTGTGAGATGCACCATGAGTGCTAATAATGGATAAGCACACATACTTGTTTTCTGTGATATATTTTGTGCTTTCTTTTGTCGCATGTTTGCTAATACGCCCATTAATTCACTTCGAACATGTGCCAAGAAGTAAAAGTTGCTGCTTTGCCGTCCCAGCTTAACGTTCGTCAAATATTCACGAAGTACAGGTGAATGGTTGGCGGCTTCCGGTTTCGGATTTGCCTAGCACTGCGGCAAGCTACAGGACGCCTGCGCCTACAAAGGGACCACGGGTGGCTTGCGCTGCACCACCCACAGCTCCAACCACATACCCCATATCCAGTGAAAACCCGAAGGAATAAGACCGGGAGGCATGCGGATGGGAACCATGTTCCCTGAACGGAGCCGGCCCACACTCCTTCACAGCAAACACAACAAACAGATGAATACTCAGCTAACAAATGTACAAATTCTAAATAAATCTCCACTATTTTTCTGGCTTCCTTTGCGCTATTGTATGTCTTCCTGATAACAAAACAATGTCATTTATTGCTTGCTGAGTAACCTGAGAATGTCGAGTATTCTAGCTGTAATTTTTACTACATATTTGTTTCTTTTTCTAACCCTTTGCCTCCTAGCAGTACTTATAAGTAGCACCTTGTTTAAATTGTAATCCAGTTTAAGGGCAAGGGTCATTCCTGCAGGTGCTGGCGAGGATACGTAGAATCGCTTTCTGTCAACAAGTAAATAAGTGTTACAACTCAGATACGTTGCTCGACATTGTGTGGAGTAAACTTTCGTAGTTCATGTCGAGCTAAATGTGAATTAATTCAGGACGCAAAAGGTTAACTAGCCGTGTCTCTATGTCGTTTCATTTAGGGAATGACTGATCATGTGAGTTACTAGATTCGTGTTCGCATGCTTTTGGCTTTAGTTCCCATCAGTTGCTGAAACCATCATCAGACTATCTGTTGGAATAAATCCTGTAGCGGAAACAGTGAAGGGCCTATTTCGAAGGAGATTACGCCATCTGTGTTCGCAATCAGCGTTCACCCTTTCACAAATTCCGAAATACCAATACATTGCCAGCTTCCTAACTCCATTTTATTAATTCCAAGTAGATTGAAATCATGATCGAGGTGCTATACAAGAGTCGGTCCCAGCCGGACAAGCATAGTGCGAATTGCATGGTCACTGTAAACAAGCCAATGATAGACATTCAAACAAGCAGTCGATGTGCGTGTTTTTATGCCAAAGTGTGGTTAAATATACAATTCTTCAACTTCGCTCGCATCTTCTGCATCAGCATTGCAAATATCACCTGCTACGCCCATTATATCCATGTCACTTTCTGTTGCCCAGCTATCAACGTTTGCAGTGCCATTTCGACCTTCCGTTTCAGTTTAATTACCAGCATTTTACCAGTTCAACTATGTAGTTAAATTTGATGAATCTACACTTGGTATGAACAATCATTTGCACTGAAAATGCCACCCTCTAACACATTGCAACCGGGGCGGACATCCACCCTCCAACTCTACGCCACGCCACTGTGGACATGATTACGAGGTTTAACAATTTCATCGCAAATCGTTTGTTAGCTATTCATGCATTTCCCAAACCCGATCATTGGAGGTACATTCGGTCAGAGCATAATTCAGCTGATCTGCTTTTCAGAGGTATCTCATCTTGTGAGCGCTTGAAACAGTGGCTAGATGGTCCGGAGGTTCTGCGGATACATGATGCCGAATGGCCTACTTTCCAACTAGCCACCACCACCCCGGATAACATAGAGTCCAAGTGTCCTACCACCCATGTGTACGCATTGAGAAAAGAGTGCCCTTTACGTGCTATAAGTGACCGTCACTCTGATTGGATAAGATTGCTGAATCCTGTTGCATGGAATTCTCGATTCAAGGTGTGCGTCCAGAGCATAAAGTATGCGACCAAGGTACTATTGTCCAGGTCTGTGGATTGCTGAAATTGTGTGAAATTGCATAAGCAGCGATAGAGGTTATCCGGATGGTGCAGCGTCGAGTTGCTACTGTGTCAAAAACTCCGGGCGAAGTACCTCAAGCAAACCTCCGAAGCATAACCGCCACCTTGCTTGCGATTGCCCACCAAAGCAATCGTATGCCCGCGCACAAAGCACTCCGAATCCGGTGCCAAAACGTGCGCACACTACTGGACCGGAACTACAGTGAACGAACCGGTCGCGAAAGAACTGGCACGCCACCACATCGATATTGCGTTGCTCAGTGAGGCGGGGCCCACTGAACAAGGTAAGTTGCATGAAATTGGTGCTGGCTACACATTGCACCATGTGGGTAACGCCGCCT
>CALYDF020004011.1:0-23123 GCA_944474145.2 Dicrocoelium dendriticum
AAACAGTAGCTACTTCCCAACACAGTGGAAAAATATCTATACGTTTGCCGAGACAAATTACTGTCCACGAGATCGGATCAGTAGATAGAACATTTTCAGCTGCCGCTAAGACCTAGAAATAATCGTCAGGATTTGGTTCACTCATATCCTAACAAAACAAAAGCTAATCAGCATTACTCAACCTACGTTCACTACGGAGCTTTCTTGCGTCAGATACCAATTACAATTAATGGGTCATGTTAAAGCAACATTTCTTGGTGACATGGCCATCAGCGTCATCATTCTGGATAGGTAAAAGACTTCTAACTTTTAACCGCTCAAATCATTATTGGCCGTGATTGAGTTCTATGGTCGCAAGGTCCCTCTACTGAATTGCTTCGACTCATATCTGAAAGACAGAGCATGAAGAATGTAGATGGAGCAAATGGGTTCCATATTTCCAGGAATGTCACTGGTAGTATCGTTAAAGGCAGTGTTTTGGGCCAATAGCTTTTCCTCATCTAAAAGAAGTATAATTGTGATTGCGCGCATTTATATTACTGGGCTCAGTCACTTCTACTTGGCTAACTGGACCTATAATGAATTAATAATATGAGCTTAGATCTATCATCCCTAACAAAGTAGAACGAAAACAGATCAGTGAGGTTTTCCGCAGATAAATTTCAGCAACTCTGCTACACTAGGAGGATCCATCACATCAATGATACCCCATTTCATCTGCGTATTCCATTTGAGACCTAGAAATCTAGGATTCTACTGGCTGCAGCTACTCTAAATACATACTAAATAGGGCAAAGAATGCGAAGCATCTAACGCGCTGCATCATTAGGCGAATTTTATTATTCAAGACATTTATTGAATCATTCGAAATTCCTAGCGCAACCCACTCTAGCTTACCGCACCATCATACATAGCCACTTACGCAAAACAGATAAAATTGTTCTGATATAGGTACTTAGTCTAACATCGACGGCATATTCGCCGTTCTGAACCCTGAGGTAGTTGGGTGTGATCACGCAAAACTGTATGAGAGATTAGCTCAAACTGGAAACTCCATATTACGGATATTGCAATTTCCCGTTCTGAGGATATTGTTCTACATCAGATTCCACACATTGCGAATGTATGTGTATTAAGTTTACTTGGTTTACCATCACTATCTATGTCTCAAGTTATCGCTTTTGATCATCCAAACAGTTCAGAAGTAAATCCCAGCCCGAGTTGACGCTTACCCCACAGTATCAGTATTTTGTAAACCATTGGTTCTGATGAGAGTTATTGAAAAG
This sequence comes from Dicrocoelium dendriticum, assembly GCA_944474145.2. Lineage (NCBI taxonomy): Eukaryota > Metazoa > Platyhelminthes > Trematoda > Plagiorchiida > Dicrocoeliidae > Dicrocoelium > Dicrocoelium dendriticum. The sequence continues at coordinate 1,287 of CALYDF020004011.1, forward strand.
AATTCTTCACCCGGAACTGATTTCTGATATTGATTCATATTAATGGAATGGGAATCATTGCTTTGCTGAAGCCCAGCATTGCCCGTGTTTCATTGAAACAATGAGCAAAGGCGATTTCACTCCTTGGTCGTTTTCCGGAATTAATTTTGAGGCCGTTAAACTACTGGCACGAAGCATTTGTTGGGCCTCAGCGATAGCCTTCGCCAATATATACCAATGACATGCTTTCGTAGGTCGCCTATGAGTACACGGCAAATGTTCGTCTTGTAATAGATAATCGCCCACTACCAGTTCTGTTGTTTAGGAGTGGAGACATCCTCGGGTGTTTGATCCCAAGCTCCATACAACCACAATGCAGCCACGCTACGGTAATCAGTATGATATCTCGAGGCTCAGAAGTCTGATGATGAGTGACTTCGACCAAAGTACTGATGGGGCGTTGTGTGTGTGTGTGTGTACAAGCGGAACAGTATGAACATGAGTTAGGGAAGATTTTTCCGACCTAAATAGGGTTGAGCACTAATAGTTTTTGGGGAGTGTCGTTTGGGTTACAAAGATGCACGCGGTTTTCCTAGCTCTGACGGTCGCCAGTATTGCGACGTATTCCGTCGGATGCTGAGGGTGCTATTGGGGCAATAGCTTCAGGAAGCAGTATGTGATGATTTAGTGAATTAACTTGCCCTAGTAAGTCGACAACTACTCGGAGGCTTATACCTGCTGCATTTAACCGGGTTTCTGTAGCCATCATCCTGCGGAATTTGATTAATTTTCTATGGTGAACAATATCATTTGCTCATACTGAAGCGCCGCCATCATGTAGGGACTGTTCCCCCTGGAGTTCGCTGAGACTGGAATTCCCATCGGTATTTGTTTATGATGTTGTCGAATTGTTTGACGAACGTACCACATTTGCTACTGGCCGTGCACCTTCGCTTTGTCTAAGAAGGGTGGTTAATGCTTGGTAGCTAAGCGAACGAGGACCGTCCGTTCACGTCAGTTTTATGAACTTCCTCGTAGTTACTGTTCTCTGTTTTACGTTCATTCAAGGGATGTCCGGAACTTGTGCATCTCATGTATTGGGTTAGGGAACCGAGTAGATGAGAGTAAAACAAGGTCTAGGTCGTTAGTAGAAATTCATATTTTCCTATAGGGTACTGAATCTAAGTGATCATTTTCCTGGCTGAGGATCGTAGCCCATCTGATATGTCAGTCACACCACAAATGGAATTCAGCTGGCTACGCTGGTCCATCAGTTTATATTTTGTGGTACCAACTTTTCTTTCCGGAATATCTGTGCACCCGACAGTTTAGGCAATGTAATTCATTCCACTGTCTGTATGATTTTATTAAAAGGTAGTTTAAAACAATTTAGTACACGTTGGAGGTTTCGGAACCCAACCCGCGCTCTGCGCGTCTACCGGAGTCTGTAATGTGTTTTCCCATTTCCAATTTTGTCCATGCTGAGCCGAATTAAACTCAAGGTTCCCATCGTCAATACATGTTTAAGGTTAGCTGCATTTCTGGGAGAAGTGGATGCAAGAGTGATCAATTTGTGTCGACTTAGGAGAGCGCCGGAAGCGAGAGAATTTGGACAGTCAGATGGTGCAGGGCGTCTGCAGCATCTGGCTCTCTTCTTCGACCTTGAGGTAGAATTTGAAGTGTCTGTTTGAAGTACGAGCGTGATCATATTCACTTCTGAGAGTGCGATCTCGGTAGTCCCCATATGTTTTATTGTCTCAATCAAGCTTTCACACATAACTAGTTACAAGTAACATACTGGCTTATTGAACAGAAGCAAAGAACACCGGATGTTTCGTTGTGCCACGTTAACTATTGGACTCACTTCTCTGCACCTTTAGGACGTCATAGTATAGTGCAGCTTGAGCACGTTATCCCCATTTAAGGACTTTGCCACATTTCTTTCCTGAAGCGAACACGCTGTGTTATATCATGTTTGGACTACTGGTTATACTTATTGATAAATTGCCGTTTATGAGGGTTACAGCAATTTCCGAGGTCAACACAGAGACAATACTTAATGTTGGTCAAATTTGGTCGTGTTTACCCGGATGCGCGCCAGAGACTGATCGACCGTTGTGTGCAGGTTTTATTTGTTGCGCATTGAGCTCATCCAGTTGTGAGGGCAGAAGGGAGGTCCCATGATATCCCCATCGCCTCCCCTTTGGCACTAGGAGCACGTGCTGGTTGCAAACGACATGAAAACTGTACCTCAACTACTGTGGAAGATGGTGTTTATGGGCGAGTCCGGGCTTATTAGGCAGACCAGAAATTGATCTATGTTACACAGTAATACAGTTAAATAAGGAAATTAAATTATTAATCGCACCTACCTAGTTATGTACCGTTTCACCCAACATAAAATCTTTATTTATTTATGTGTTCGTATACGTGGGCTTAAGTGCGATAGCCCTAAAATAGTTAGAAATGCGAGCAACAAATGCAAAAGGAGATGGTAAAACGTAACATGACTGGGAGAACGGAATAGATTAACGTGATCCGAATGAGTGTGAAATAAACATAGTACCCAAATACGGAACGAAGTAATTCTGTCAAAAGTGGAAGTGTTCAACGAACGCGGCCGCATGGCACATCCTGAGAATCGTTGTCATACCCATGCTCGCACGATGGTGTAATTACATTTATGTTTCTGAATGTTCGCAAATATGCATGCAACTAATAAAATCAATTCAGTCAGGAACATCACAGGACCATCAAAAAGGTACGACGTGTATCAAATGGCAAAAAATGTGACACTTCAAAACGGATTCTAACCGGCAGTGATACCAGAACGATAGGTCCGTTTCAGCAATATACTTGTCCGTCTCAGTGTAAAGCAGTGGCAAATATTACAGCTGGACAACTGAATAAAGCTTCGCCGTAGTATTACTCCTTTCGCTTAGAAAAAGTGAAGTACTTCTGAACCATACTGATTAATTTAAGATGGAGGGCTACAGGTGCACGAACACAGTAATGCGACAGCAACCTAATGTACATCCAATGTTTTATGGGACTGATCATCCTAAGCTGCACGACACTCCATGCGTCTACTTATTCGCAACGGATATGCAGAAACATACTGGCAGGTAAAGCGCGAATAAAACTCGTGCGTGTTGCTGTTTAAAAGCGTGTCAATAATGGATTAGGTAAATTATTACAACAAATATAGCACCGGTACCACTGCTCACCGAATCCTCCCTGAAGCAGTTTATCTGAAAGTTAATAGGACAGAAACCAGTGATAATAAAACGGAGGTACCAAATACAATGCACGACAAAGCGGAACAGTAAAACTCTCCGCCACCAATGGTATAAAGCGCACTGATCTAAGTGATTGATCCACATAAATTTACCGAGTACGCTTAATCTGCCATAACACCATACCATTTAATTGGTTTATTGTTCTCTTTATTAGGTATTTGGTCTTAGGTGTTCGCGCTAAGTTATACGTTCTAATTCGGTGGCCTTTCTACATAAACATAAGTTGCAGTACCATTAAATTTCTCCGAACATAAATTCAAAGATAAAGACACCAGTTTTCCGCGATTCCGCGAAAAGCGGAAATTTCGAAGAATTTACTAACTTTTTACAGAAGATTATTAGGGGGAGTTGAAAGGTATAGGTAGAAATTCGTCACATCTAGACTCACTCAGACAGTCGCCACACGCTCGGAAAAGCCACAAAATATCGTATCTGATCAGCGTCAAAACGTTGTAGTCAGTATGACCAAGTATCATGTTGGGCTGTATTGTAATTCATCAGTTTTGAATTATAACTACCTTGTATATAGTAGATGTTGGGGCCTTGAGTTCTTGTTATTCAAGTCCTCGCTGTGAAATCACGGAATGTTAGATTCATGTCGCGGAATTTACAATTTTACTCACGGTATCGTGGGATCGTTACTCATAGGCTATATAATGCAAAGACTCGCAATTCCTTGATTGAAATGCGCAAACTCATGAAGTTTACGACCAGATTTTCAGTTAGCCTCCGGTAAATTACGAGGGCTCCAATTTTCTTAAGTCTGTGTTGGACTTTTAAGCAAATAGTGACTAACGGGGCATGTTTCTAAATGGAATTTGTAAGCCACAATATCTAAGCAGTGCATTTTGGCATTCTGCCTATTCGAGCAGTTCGAGACAATGTAGGATGGACCTAACAACTCAGCTTCCTACCATTGAGTGACGTTTTTGATGACCGCACGAATCTCCGTAAAATTTGATGTTCTTATGACTCAGTTCGCCTAACTGATTTCAACATGTCGTTTCGGAATAAGATTTTTAGTAGATAACGTTTCCAAACACAAGCATCCCTGTTGAATTTATAAAGAAAGCTTGATGCATAGAGCAGGTTAGCCAGGGATGAACAGATAACAAAATGGAATGCTGCCTAATCGTCAAGTTTTATGGTGCTACTTCGTACAATTCTATACAGTTATTCACTGCCGAGGCTCCTGAACGGCTAACTATTTCAAGAAATGAGATGCCAATGATTAGTTGCTGCTTTTCTACTTCAACTGCAGTTTGCCTAATGTGGTTTATGTTCCAACGACCGAGTTAGTTATTAACAAAGTCATACTGAGAAAATGTATACTGGTCGGTCAAGTTTTCAATGTGATAATCATTATGCGATCTATGCGACTATCATCAAATTTTGCTGAGAGTGGCCAGAACAGATTGTGTATACCGCCAATCATTCCGTCCGGATCCACCTTCCAATATTCTAGTGGCTGAAACTACACAGTTAGAAAAATTCATCACAAAGTACTTAATCAGATTGAGCAGAGGCACCTTCGCCGCACTATATCTGAGACGTACGAAAACATTCCTCTTTTCTAGGGGCATATATATAGTTATATAACATTGTATGCACATGTTTATCTGTTTAAGCCAACTTCGATGGGTAAAGAATCGAGGGATATCTTGCTTCTGGTGCATCTCGCAAAGCCTATCGAATCTCATCCTAAGTATGTATGATCTAATCATATAATAACATGGATTGCTCTTCAGTAGCATCAATTCAATACAAGTGCTTAGCTTTTTCGGTACAAATAAAACGGCAATAATGCAGCATCAACTGGTTTGAAAAATATGCATCAAGCTGAAGAACCGTCAAATAAAAGGACTAGAGTATCATATGTACATGCAATAACTGCATATGACATATTGGGATATTCCCAACATAAAGTAGAAGCAAAACAAGTGCGGGAAATTGGAAGACAACCAGACTTATTAATTAATAGGAACCAATGCCATTTTTTCTAGATACTAATCACTCTAATATCAATGCCTACAGTGCATTGTATTTATGTACGCAAATTAGTATATCTTGCTCAGATGATTCTCCGTTCGTTTGAGTTTTGGAAGATATATTTAGCTTTGCCTTGTTTCTAGGATCCCGAAGTTCTCGACTGCAGTTCAAACAGCTCGGCACACATTCGCGCCATCCACGAATTTTAGTCGCACTCGCTTTTGTCTGCGTTGACAACGGTTCAAATATTTGCATAATAGGTAGTCTGGCTTATCCGCGTCAACATAACCGAAGCTTGACACATGTACCTTAGGCATCCTAACCAAGCTCTCTATCACTCATATTTGTGACTCCCACTCACTGGTGAATGATGGGCGTTTGGTGGTCTCAAGACGTACCACTACTCGCTACGCCCATGCAGTGTAGCTCCGGTGTGTGGTGGACCGGGTCGCCACCCAGTTTTGAGAACTTGGCCCGCATTTTCCGCAGGCTGATCCATTCCATTCACATATCTTGTAGTTAAGTAGTTCATTCATGTTTTCGTCATTTTGTCCTACTGTGTCACTCGGATCAATGTGAGCGGTTCTACTTGGTGGAATTAAATAATTCATGATTATGTAAACGCTTTGGCGGATTAAGAAGCAAAATATGCTGCATTAAAAATTTATATGGAATATCTATTTACAAAGTACATCGTTTGAGTTTCATTATCTTAGTTGATTTAGCTAATGATCGCTGATTGATGGCCTTTAAACTCAATCCCGAACGCGCACTTTTGAGTTGCGCTATTAAACCTGTTTCAATCAAGTCTAAATGTTTTAACACCATGAATCCTCTGTTAACCGGCTGCTTATAATAGTATGGGGCAATGTACATGAACATCAACATTGGTATTATGACGTACACTCTCTGAATTTTCCATAATGAATGGCTGCAATTCCTCGCGAATGTTGATCAGGCTGTAGCAACCTCCCGTTTCTCTCTGTTACACCGTGCACAGTGCAGACACACATTAAATCATTGCTCCTGGGATCGTAATGCCAACGGTATACTGCGTCGTCAGCGGAAACAGGAAGCCCTAAAATTTGGCGCTACATAACACAAGGAGATGGAGCTTTAGAATGATATGACAAGATATAAAAATGGGGTTACTTTGAGCAAAACGATATGCAGATTATGAATGAAGTGTTCATTGCATAAATAGGAAATCATCTCTGCATTTCTATCATAACTAGCTCATGAGAAATGATTGTACATTTTTTTCCTCATGTCAATGAAGTCAAATTAATCCAATGCAGATTCAGTTGCAAACGATACATACCTGTCTGTTGCAGTGCATCTTAATGCTAGAACCAAGCGTTCCGTTCATGTAATCCAAATTTGGTTCCTCATCCCGCGTAATGGAGACCGACAAATAAACTGCAAATCAGTAGGCGATGGGCATTAGTAGTTGCGTAACAAGAATTTGTCTGTATGCATTTTACACAAACGGCGGTTAGGTTTGCATATCAGCAGTTATGAGTAATGGCTCCCAACGCCAGAACAATATTTCTAATGTGGAACGAATCTCAGGGACCAAATTTAAGCGCAACAATTGAAAGAAATTACCTGTTTACCGAAGCACTGCGTAATCTTAACTTTATAAGAACATAACAAAAAACAAAACCGAGAAATTGTTAAATGGATTTCAATTAAGCTGCCTTTATTAACTCTATCTGCAAAGTTATAAACTAATGAGAACTCTTGTTTTAAATGACGGGAACACATACGGTTTCTGCTACATAAATCCCACGTCTTTGTATTTATCTCATTTGTCCATATAAGCGAGAAACACCTCAATGTCTGTTTTTGCCGGTCCCGAAATAATGTAAAGTATTTGAACTAATTGCCATACACACGCTAAATGTGTCATGCTTTGACATATATTGCGCATATGTTTATGGACACACTTAAACATGATTCGTATTGTTTATACTTTAAGGCTTACATTTGTGGCAAGTTTCAGACTTACAGCTCTGAGCTCCGAGTAGATAAAGCACAAAACACAGAATCTCTTGCGAATACATCGCTAGACAAGTCTGGGCGTCTACATGTGCTGCATCAATTTATATGTGTCGACCGTTGGACCAGCAAGACATGTGACATGGTAGCATATTCTATGGCCAATATTCTATGGGCCAATCATGAAGCAGTCCAGTCAGCTCTGCCCACAACATCTATCACCTTCTAGTTGGCCAATACACTTCACAGCGATTTGAGACCGTCAACGTTACATTCAGTTCATGTAGTCATTTTACGTTGTCTGTTAGTTAACACTAATCTTTCGGTTATTTTCTCCTCCGACTGGTAATAGATAAGTGATTTAAACGTAGTTTACAGCTCTTTTGCTATTAGTCGTTTACACTGTACATCACCGTCAGATCTTCTGAGGTCGCACTTAAGTCCTCATGGATGACTCAATTTAGCTTTCCTTTTAGAACAACCAAATCACAGTACTCTGCAAGATCAAAAGGCAGACGCTTAGGAGAATAAACAGAAGTTTGAAATTCTATAGACCGTTGATACAGGCCCAAAACTTAACAGCCTCAAAGTACAAAACATTCTTCAGACTGGCAATGGTAATGTTAGAATTTCGACGTGAGGGCATTATTGGTCAATTTGCTTGATATCTTCCGTGTGGTTTGTCCCAGTAGCTTCTCCTTGCAACAACCACTAAAGATAATGCGTGGAGCTGAACCTACCCTTGATGTTTCTGTAATGGGAAATAGCTACGTTTGTCATCGCGGTCAACGTTTTGAATTTTAACTTAATGTGTATAATCTCTCACGGTTTGTTAACCCCGAACAGACTTATGCAAACTAACCACGGACTAAGCTCAAAATTGAAAAGCGGGACATTCAGGTTTTGCAGACAAACTGCCCGACTGCACTGTCGTTTCTTCTGTTAACAAACCGTTAATGGTTTCAATAACAAACAACCCCTTGTGCAATACAATTAATACACCGAGGTGCGAAAGCTGTGAGTATACGGGGAAACACATCTTACACGCGGCAGTATCAATGTTTCAGCGATTAATGCTGAACATCAAGTGTTATGAAACTTTGAATATGACCAATCTGTTAAGTGTAAATCGGTATGTAAACTGCAGTCATGCGGATAAGAGTGAAGTGTCCCTAAATACATGCTGAACATAGTGAATGTCACTCTCACATAGACGAAAACAATAGTTGACGGGTTTCGCACTTCAGCCCACGACGCTGTATTAAGCAAACAGAAACACAGCATCCCGGGACGAGGATAGGTATGAGTATCCAATATGCTAAGTGGTTGGCTTGGTTAGGTTTACAGTTAACCTGAATGAAATGGGGTTTACATCAATACGTCATTCCACAGTGATCTCTGCAATCACAGTATATAATCGTGCTTATCAATGCATGTAAATATGGCTGAATATCTGATGTATAGTATGGTTGGACACAGCGAACTATTTTTATATTGCTGCAAGAAGACGCGAATGCATGTTTGCATAGCAACCGATGAGTCGGACTGATGGCAAGACAGATGCATGGGAAGGTAAACGAACCATGCTCAAAGTTGAACAGAAATAAAGTGTATACAATCTAGAGCTAATAACAGGACACAAACTGCGTATGAAAGATCCATCAAGGCTTTAAAGGGCTGCTCTCAGAAGACTTCACAAAAAAGATTTCAGCATTAAGAACTTTGCGAGAATAAACGTCCACACAACGAGATAATTTGTCCTGATTTGAATTATCCGTTTCGAAAGAAATCGGGGTCTGATGTGCCATTTGTATTTGATTATTTAACTTCTCCTTGGACAGTGTGGTCACGAATAAACTTTATGAGGATTTTGTCAAATTTCAAACATTTTGCCAAGTCCATATTGAAGTAGACGAAACCTTGGCCTTGGAATCTGCACACGGTATGCTAGAGGAGAGCACCTTATGCAGCCGCACCGCATAACACACAATAATGTTATAAACCGAAGAATGTCAGTTTTCATGTTTGGGTTTACCTGACTTTGGCGTCCCCCAGACGCTTTGCTAGCGAGAGTTAATAGTCGTATTGGATGGTTGGGGCAAGTGGAGGTGAAGAAAACGAAACACAACCACAACCGCAAAATAGCGAACTGAGAAGCCTTAGTGCATTATTTAGTAATTCGTATTGTTTTGAACTTTCTAGATATTCAGTCGTTATTCATAAGAAATCGAGTCAACTACATGCAGAGCTTAAGTGATTTTGTATACTTACATTGTATACAGTCGAATAAATTATCCGGTTGCACAACCTCCCAAGAATTGCGATTACCAATGGTAGGCAACTGGCTGGTCTAGTTCGATGATCTCGGAAAGGCCATCGCTGTGAACGAATCTCAGCACCTGTTGTTGGGTTGACACACTGTTGGAACGAGCTGAAACTTCCCGAATTAGCCCGATCGAATCGCTTTCTCTAATTTATAGGACTAGTAAATGTCAGTGCTGAAAACTGTATGTAAATAAGTACCAAAACCAAAAGGTGTAGGAGACTGAAAACAGCCGATGATATTCGTATGGCTACAAGGGTGGTGGAAACGAGTGGAGTGAGCGTCAGCATAATGACTCGTCAGGCAGAAGTAAGATGAAGTAGATGCAGGCAAATATGGATCTAGTCTGGGGAAATGGAGACAGAATTACCCTTGCACCTTCGAGGTTTATTAATGCAATACACAGTAAATAGGAAGTATCTATCGGGCACTTGAATGTTCACTATGCGGAGAGATCAAATATTTATGTACTGCTAGCAGGAAATGAGTAAATGTTTCAACGAGGCAAGTTTACCGACAAACTTTAACCACATTGCTAGATGCTTTGGGATTTTCTGTTGGATGTAATCACAGAATGATCACCTAACTGAACGCAAGCGACTCAAACGCGTTTTAAAAATGTGCTTATTCACATTAAATTAATAGTAGCCGGAAGTCGCAAATTACCATGTCTAGAGCTCATTCAATCTGTAATCTACGCAGGTAGCTGTGAATTTTGTTCATTGCTGTTGCTTGGACCGTAGCCAAAGCTGATGGAAGATGTGTGCTGCCCGCCTGAGAACACTGAACACCACGAGGCGTTCGACTTCAGTTGATCTGGAAGACAACCTACTTAGAACGCGAGACTACTATAATAGTATTCGAAATCTCTACCCCTTTGGCTACCGTGTGACGACAGAACAGCTTCTTAACAAATGTTAATGACTGATGGGGGTGCTTCAAATTGCCCATCCGCTCAGTCGTGGAAAGTTATGACAGGCGTTGTCCGTCGTAACTCGGTAGCCAAAGCGTGGTGTTTTCGGATAATTTTCCATTAGTCCCGGGTTCGAGTCCTGCTATCTACACCTGGTGAGATCAACTAAGATCGAAACGCGTCGTAGTATGCAGTGTGTATTCGCATGGCAACACCCAATTCCCATATGCCACATGTCGTATACTAGAAGCGACATTGGTTAATTACATAAGACATTAGAGCCTAAAATGTGCAGTTCTGTGAATAAAGCAAAAATATACGCTAATCTGGTAAGATTAATGTGATACATGTTCCTATTCAATTTGTTTTTTCTAGTCAGGCATAGACTTATCCTGAATTACCAAGTATTAAGCATAAGAATTTGATGTTACATTAAATGGTTATGAGAGCACGATTCGAAACGTAAAGTTTACCCTAGTAATGTTGTCTCCATTTCTACTCATAGAGTCATGGCTTTTTATTCGATAAGATCTTACGGGAGACAATCTTCACCGCAGTTCTTCAGCAGCCATGAACTGGCGTGGGGCAGCCTAAGTAAAAGTGATTCAAATCGGAATGAACTCCATACCTACTGAGAAATCAAAAATTTTCCAGGTTTATAATATAAATAGGTTTAGTATATATTTGTATTCGGGCTTCATTTTGTTCTTTACGCTAGAGGCTGAAGTGAGGAAACCGTTGCGCCAACAGCGCAACGCAGCCACGTGCCGAGCACCTGCAAAACATATTTTTATTGTAAAATCTTTCGAAATGAGGATTTTATTCGTTTTTACCAGGTTCGTTTCATGTGAATTCCTCAGCCAATGTTAAGACTGTTGCCTCATTTCCATTGCGACAGGACAAATCCCATGATTCATCCCGGAGGCAAAACGATATGACTATTGGATGGAGGTTTGTTGATGTGGCCGCTTAATACAGACATTTGCTGGACAGTTTGTGGGTGCGAATCTTTAAAAAAGTGTGAATTACAGTCCACCTGAGTTAATCTCCTAACCGGTGGACTATTCCTCATGACACCGTATTTGCGTTGATTGCCGCAGTTACTGAGGCACTTGCAGAGTTTACTGAAATCAGCAATCGTTTCAAATTTGAAAATGCCCACTTTTCTTCTGTATTCCTACAATTTGCTGTATTAAGATGCCGCTTACCAAACCATTCCCACAAGGAACTCTCCGAAATTTGAATTCTACTGCGCAAAGCCTAACTTCTCGTAAATTTGTATCAAAGGTTTTCCAACGGCTCGTTCACCGCCTGCTTTGCGCTTAGGGTAGATTGTATCAACCTCACCTGGGTTTGTCTTTCGTCTAGTTTCTCACTTTCGTAATCGACAGTAATTCATCTTTAGCCGGATTGGTGTTGCCAAGTGCGCTCACAGTAGTGAGTACCCATTTCTATCTATAGTTCCCACATATTGTCAAAACCTAAACCATATTTCTCGCGGATATATTCAACTGCATGACAGACCATCCGGCTAAATACAAACTTGTCGAAGGGGACTTCAATATGCTAGAAGTATGGTGGCATACTTATAAATTCCCACCTATGTTGTCCGGGTTACGATCGATTATTTGTTGGCAAGGCTGGTCACATCACGTTTCATTGCCAACACGAAATGACAACGTTCTACATATGGTCCTCACTTTAGGATTTCTCGAATGTAATGTCAAGATCCTGGACAAACTTCCGGGTAGTGATCATAATGTGGTGCGATTAAATTACTCTTTGCCCACACATGCATCGAAGTCCGAGTAGATTGATCTAACCTACCGGCCATACCGATCGATCAACTGGGACATGTTGGCAACGCCAATAAGGTCAATGCAGTGGGATAGATTCTTCATCACATGTGACCCAGATGCTGCCGCAGAAAATTTTTATCATACTCTAAACCAATAGTTAGATACTATCGCTCCAGATTTGCTAAGGAAACGCCTAAACACTACTGCGGGCGCTCTCGCCAGCGCCCGTGCTAAAGGGAAAATCAGCAAACTGGTCAGCCGCTATAAAACATCCCATGACTTCGCCAATCCATTTCAGGGAAGAAATGTAATCTGCAAGTTAGAACCTGATCGAGCTGAGAGACGGTGTTATGAAGAACATCGAGCGCTTGTAGTCTTAAATATGCCGAAGGAACTTATACAACTTCTCAGGAGAAGTGGAGAATGCACACACAACTGTATCACATAAATTACAACCTCTACATCCTCGTGCGGTCGCACTTTAACTCGTCTCTCGCTTTTCCCTTTGTGGCCACTCCAATTCTCCCCACAAACTATTGTGCATGCGCTCGTTTGAACCAGTTCGAGGAGCTCTACTCAGTACTTCCCAACTCTTGGATCTAACCTGTGTGGATTATACTCTTTCACCAGTTCCCATTTTCGGCATATTCTTTGCCGAACTCTGCTTGTGTAACTACACCAGACCGGTCGTTCAGAAAAGATTCTGGTCTCATTCGGAAGAACAAGCTAAGGGCTCCCAAACTACGCGACAACCATCCCTGTAAGTTGCAGCATAACAAAGTTAAAGCCTTTTTGCTCCGATCATCAACTGAGCATCAGCGCTTAAGGCAGGCCGATTAACACGCTGCCGCTTGGTGTGTGTGTGTGTGTGTGTATCACTGCGAGTCGAATGATCGCTGAATCCGACACTTTGCGCGTTACGACCCCCATCTGCCTCTCCGTCTGACCTTGGTGCGGTTGAACAACTCTCAATTCGTGTGCGTGTTCTGACGTATTCGTGCGTCACCATTGGCGCAAAGTACGCTCATCAAGGCTTTGATGTAAACAACAAAAGGACAACAAGAATTCCTATGGTTCAGCGTCGCCTATGTTTTACAGACAACCGCAGTAAGGTGCTTAAGATCAGTATTACCTGTTCTAGCTTCATTAGATCGTACTGTCCGCAATGTGCAGGTAAGTCTGTCCAAGAAGTGAGAGAGACAAACCAAGTAGCTGACGAAATTTGGTTTTGCCCAACATGTCTAGTCATTCCAGTTGTCAACTGTTTATCATTGCTCATGAAAAAATGCGATAGGATGACTGAAATAATCGCGCATTTTGTAAATACTAAGGTCGCTCCCTCGGAGGTAAATATGGCCACGATAATACCTCACACGGTTAAAGTTAGCTCTGAGACTAAACCGCTCCAACCGCACTGCAGCGTCTGTGACTCTAAACCCACTAGGTCACCTCACTCCCTTGAGGGGGCAAGCCTCAAATATGCCTGCTTCCACTTCCCCAACCATAGACGCTTCACTTGGAGATCCAGCCATGACACCGACAGTTCACAGCCGAAGGAAATCCGGCGCAGATAAAAAGAAGGTAATGTACGCATCGACTGCCTCGACAAACACACCGGGAAGGACACACATAGGTCCATCTTCAGTACCGAGCACGCGTGGCACAAATCAGCTTTCACCGCCAACTCCAGTGGTGCTCTCTAAACAAATCGAATTGCCGGCAAAAACTATAAAGCCAACACTCGATAGACAAAACCACGCTGCGCTAACTCTCGTGTGCACCAATATTACCGATTCCAAATCAGCAAAATAAAAGTCAAGTTGCCAGACGAGGACAACCAGTGGAGTTCCATCTGCGAGGCGATTGGCATTCAGGTTGAGCCTGCAGTGCTGCAACGGGTGGCGCGTCACCCGACCACAGTGCACTCTGGTGAACCACGAATACTTCGAGTAACACTAAACTCAGCGGATGAGCCAGAGGCTGTCCTGCTCTCAGCAGTTCGTCTTCGCAACTCACCGAGTGGGGTGCGCATATTACTTGACCTACCTTGGAAAGATCGCGCAAAAGAAGCAGTTGAGCAACGCGGTATCGCTAATAGGGATAGCAAGAAAACAATATTTGATCATGGTGTTCCTGAGCTTCTGCATTCTTCTGATCACGATGCGCAAACACATGACCGAGAGCAGTGGTGCTACATCTACGAATCGCTATTTTTGACAATGTTATTGCCAAATTTTTCACAAGAGACCCGTCATCACCTAACTACAAGGGCTGCGGTCCAAGGATAATTAAAGTAATACTTCACTCCCAGGAAATGACGCAAGTTCTGTTGGATAGCTGGTTAAAGTTTCGAGCTAGGTTGTCAACAGAGATCCGGCTAAAGGCAGCAGGCGGACGGCCAAAAGTCGGAAGCAATTCGATGGAACTTGCAAACGCTGCAAATTCATTATTTTCACAGTCCTGTGGAGAGACCGGCACAACAGTGCCCACTGAACACAGGATGACCGAGCACAGCACGAGTGAAAAGTCTGTTCAGGAACGCTCAATGATGTCATGCAACACGACTGAAATGCACAAACCAAAAAACCATTAATGGCCGGCTACCTAACGTCTGGCTTAAAAACTAGCACAAACTTGACATCTATCAATGAACTCCTAACAATAAAAGCCCGTATCTTGCATGTTCACAAACGCCCAAGGCCTTATAAGCAAGTTGGCCGCACTTTGAGAACTGCATCCATCACAACCGCGGGACCACGTTATGATTACAGAGACATGGTTAAACCCTGAGATAACCGACGGTGAGATTAATTTACCCGGGATGTCGCTGCTTGGGAACGATAGCAATGGAAGGGGTGGCGGTGTGATTCTTTACTATAATACAAACCTCCAAGGTGCAGTTATCGATCACACGGAAGTCCGAGCTCCCGATTCGCTTTGGTGCCACCTTTCGTTGCGAAACAAGGACATGTTAGCGAAAACGACACGACAGGGGGGTAGACGTTTATTGCACACCGAAAATGGGCACATGAGGGTCTCACGCGCGCCATCGAATATCGACTAGATTTCCGTCCCACCACGCAACACAGGTACGGATGTTAGAGACGAGCCAGTCCTTTCGCCAAGGGAGCTCTGACTTAGAAGTCCCGCCTTCCTGTTTCCGCCTCGATCTCCACTTCTCTGTACCCGATTTGGATCGGCCAGGAGTCGTTCGAGAGCTCTCGACTTGCTTGTTCTGGGCTGTGTCAATCGACTCGGCGTCGGTCCTGTGGGCTGCGCTAGCGGCGTATATGTCTGATTTATTGCGCTGTCCACATATTCCCGCTCCGTAGTTCCGGGCCCAGGCTCGTCGCTAGCCGTCCCTCTCGATCCGCTCTCAGCTAGCTCCGAAGAGCTCCCCCGAGGCATTCTTGGAAGCGGCCCCTCTACACCCGCCCCTCCTCCAGGACCTTTCTTCCTCTCGTACCATGGTCGCAGGAGAGCAGCATTCACCCAACGTTTCATTCCTCCGCAGTCGATTAGGAAGTTGCCCGCTTTCTGGTCGATAATGGTGTAGGGGCCTTTCCAGCGTTCTCTGAACTTGCTTGCGCCCGGCCCGTCATGATCCGGCCGATCGTTGTTCCGTAACTTGACTCGTTCTCCAATCCTGAATGGCCTCCACTTGTGAGCTTCATGCCTGGCGTCGTAATTTCGCTTATTCCGCGCTTGTCGAGCTTTAGTTTCGCTTCTAGCTTTCCCTCGCAGTCGCTCTTGATGCCCAGCTGGATGTTTCCACTCACCCTGGTTCGGTAGGCAAGTATCGAGCGCAATCCGTGGTTCTCTGCCGAACAGTAATTCGAATGGCGCGACCTTGGTGGTTGATTGCATGCTGGTCCGATACGCGATCAGAACCTGAGGCAAAGCATCTTCCCATGCCAACTTCGTGCAGTTCATCCACGTCTTCAATGTCCGGTTGAACCGCTCGGTCATGCTGTTGGTTTGTGGGTGGTACGGTGAAGTTCGCCGTCTCTGGATGCCCCACTTGTCCAACACTGCCTTAAACGCTTTTGACTCGAAGCAGGGCCCTTGGTCCGTGATGATACACTGTGGGATCCCATACCTTGCAGGCACATTGAATTCGAATACTTGCGACACTGTCTCGCCTGTTTGGTCCTTGATTGGTATGGCTTCCACCCACCGAGTGAAGTGGTCAATCATCACTAGAATGTATCTGTTTCCTGTTCGACTCACTGGTAAGGGCCCAAAGACGTCCAGTCCCAACACTGAAGTGGCTCACCAACCTCCATCGATCGCATCGGCGGTCTCGGGGACTCCATCTCCGACTCGTTTGGCAGTTTGGGCACCCCGAATGTATGCCGCGACATCCTTCCTCATGGTTGGCCAAAACACTCGCCTCCGCAGCAATTCAAAGACCCGCTCGAATCCCATATGGGCGCCATCATGAGTTATGCGCATCACACGTTCTCGCTGATTTGGTGGAACAAAAGGCACTTTCCGTCCGTCTATCGCCACCACCACGTTATCGTTTTCGACCTTCAGCCTGTCCCAGATCTTGAGGAGTTACTCCACCTCTTCCGATGTGGCCTCCGGTTTGGTGGCAGTCTGTAAGTGAGAGCACAACACCTTCACGAATTCATCTGTCCTTTGATCTCCCAGCAGGTTCCTCTCCCCCATCGCGATCGCCCGCACCGATATGGCATTGTCTGGCGTGATGTCGTCCAAACGCGGGCGTGCCAACATATCTGGCAATACATTCTGCGTTCCATCCACGTGCTCAATAGTGAAGTTGAATTCCTGCAAGCGGTAGGCCCATCGCGCAAGCCGTCCCCGCAGGTCTTTCGCCGTCATCAACCACGAGAGCGGTTTGTGGTCAGTGACGACCCGGAATTCATTCGCCAGTTAGTAATTTCTCCACTTCTCTAACGCCCACACGATGGCCAAGCATTCTTTCTCCGTGGCTGAATACTTCTGTTCCGCCCCCGTCAGCACTCTGCTCGCGTACTCCACCACCCCAGCCGGTTGAGACAAAACCGCACCGATTGCCACGTTGCTTGCGTCGACAGCCCCAGTGAACCTCTCACCAGGATTGGGTAGCCGTAAACAGGTCGGGGCTTCTGCTATGCACTACTTTAGATGGTCAAAGGCTTGATCCGCTTCAGCTGTCCACAAGAACGGCACGTCCTTGCGAAGCAGCTTTAACAGCGGGCTGACGTTCTCTGCGAACTGGGGCACAAACTTTGAATCATATGCCACCACTCCCAAGAACGAACGGAGCTGACGCTTGGATTTTGGTTTTGCGAAGCACTTGATCGTCTCGCGTTTCTCCGGAAGTGGATGGACTTGATCATTGCCCACGATGTGACCCAAGCATACAATCGACTTTTGGGCAATCTGTGACTTTTTACGACTGAGTTTCAGACCAGCTTCGTCCAGTCTCTGCAGTACTGCTCCAAGTCTGGTCACACGTATCTGTTCCGTCTCAGAGAAAACGCTGATGTCATCACCATACACAACCACGCCTTGCAGGTTCGCCAGGACCATCAGCAACAAACGCCTGAATGTAGCTGGGGCGTTGCACAACCCGTACGGCATTCTCAAAAAATCATACTGCTGGCCATTGATACTGAAACCGGCCTTGTGGCGATCTTCTTCTGCCATCGGCAGTTGCCAATATCCCGAGCGAAGATCAATCAGAGATATCTGCTTGGCACTGTGGAGGCTTGAGAACAATTTCTTCCAACTGAGGCATCGGGAATGCATCCTTCACAGTCACCCTGTTTAGTTCTCTGAAATCGATGCAAAATCGATAGGTTCCGTCGGCCTTCTTCGTCTATAGCACGGGTGATGAATACGGGCTGTGCGTTCGCCTGATGATTCCTTTCGATTCCATCTCGGTCGCCTGCTTCTGTACCTCAACCAAGGTGTCTCTGTGGAATTCGTCTGAAGATTGGCTTGCATTGTCCTCCTGGGATCAACGGGATTCGGTGTTCAACCCAATTGCAAAATCCGTAATCATCTTCCGCGTCTGTGAATAAGTGGGCATACCACCAGCCTGCTCTTGCTGCTCTCCTCCCTGCACCCTCTCTCTACCTACTCTCTACCTCTCTGCTCTCTCTGCTTCGACCTACTCTATACCTCTCTCTCTTCTGTCTCTTCACCTTTACCTCTCTCTCTTACCTCTCCTCTCTATACCTACCTCATCCTCTCTCTCTTCTGACACCTCTTCTCTTCTTCTTACTCTTTCTGCTTACCTGTTGCTACTACCTCTCTTCTCTCTGCCTTCTCTCTCTATCTATACCATCTTTGGCTGCTGCTCTATACCTGCTACTCTTCTGGCTCTCAACCTGCTCTCTCTGCCTCCTTACCCTCTCCTGCTCCCTTACCTTACCTCTGCTGTGTGCTCTCCTTACCTTACTCTCTTCCTCTGCTCTTTCTACCTTCTAGCTCTCAGGTGGACTCTCTAGACCTCTGGTACTCTTTCTAGATACCATTTCTTACCTCCTCTCACTCTCTCTCTTGCATACCTTCTGCTCTTCAGCCTTCCTCTCTCTGAAACCTCTACCTCTCTCCTACCTGTACCTTTTCTCAACCACCTGCTATACCTCTAGCTCTTTCTCTCTCTCTCCTCCTCCTTCTGACCTCACCTGCTCTCCTCTCTCTCCTCTCTCTCAAACCTGCTTGCTCTCTCTCCCTTCTCCCTCTGACCTCTGGACCTCTCTCTTCTCTAACCTGTACCTCTTCTACTTTCTCTTCTGCTATGCTCCTCTCTTCTCTCTCTTCAGCTCCTCTCCACTTGCTCTGCTTGCGTCTGCTTACCTGTACCTCTTCTTACCTCGTACTCTGACCTGCCTCCTCTCGCCTGCTCTACTTTTTTTTTCTCTCTCTGCTCTTCTCTTCTCTGCTCTCTCTCTCATCTGAAACCTCTATCTCTGAATACCTCTACTGCTACCCTCACACCTCTTACCTTCTGCTCTACCTTGTTCTCTCACCTCTCCTTTCACCTCCTCTCCCTCTCTCTGCGGACCTACCTCTGCCGGACATAGCTGACTCCTCACGCCTCCCTCTATACCAGACCTCTCCTACTCTCTGACGTGCTCCCCAGCCTTCCTCTCCCTCTCTCTCCTCTCCCCCTCCTCCGTACTCTACTACCTCTACAAGGAGTGCAATTCATCGCTGTACCTATCTACCTTTCTCTCAGTCCTGCCTCCCCCTCTCCCTCACCTCCTATGCCCTACTGACCTCCTGGGCCTCTCTCCCCTATACCTTCCTCTACTCCTCTGCCTCTCTACCTATTTACCTCTCTCTCTCTCCTCCTCTCTCTCTCTCAGCTAGACCCTCTCTCCTCCTCCTGCTCTGCCTCTTCCCCATTCCCTCTCCTTACCTCTCTGGACCTGCTCACTCTGCTGCTACTGTCTCTCTCATACTCTCCTACTCTCTGAGACTGACCTCTCATCTCTAAGGCAGTCCTTAACCTCCTCTTCACCTCCGCTCATGAAGCAGTCCACTTCTCCTGCTGACTCTTCTGCTCTCCTACCTTCAGTCTCTGCACTCTCTACCTCTCTGACCCTGGCTACCGTCTCTCCTCTCTCTCGCTGCTCTACCTGGACGCCTCTCGCAGCTACCTCACTCTCCTCCTGGACGTCCTGTGACCTGCCCTTACCCTTACTCTCTTCTCTCTCAGAACGGCACTCTGACCCCCTCTGCATATCGCCAGACCCTGCTCCTGACTCCCCTACCTCCTGCTGCTCCTTCATAACCTGCCTCTCACTCTCTAACCTCTCTCCTTCTCTCTCTCTTCTCTACCTAAGGCTCCTCTCTCCTCCCGCTTACCAGCAGGATCCCTCTCCCTCTCGCTCTCTCTCTGGCTTCTCTTCTCCTCCTCTTCACCTCTCTCTACTCTCTGCTCCCCCACTCTCTGCCTCCTCTGCTCTCCTCAGACCTACCTCTTACCTGACCTCATACTGCTACTCTACCTCTTCTGCTTATACCTCACCTCGCCTCCATCTCTGACCTCCTCCTCTCTACCTGAACCTGCATCTCTCTCTGCTCTCGCTCTCTGCTGCTCTGCTCTTACTAACTCTCTCGGCACTCCTCTCTCTACCTTCTGACACTCGACTCTCTTTACCTCTCTCCTCTACCTACCTACTCTGCTCTCTCTAACCTCTCCTCCCGCTCTCTCCTCTCGCTCACCAACTCTCTCTCTCCTCTGGTATACCTGCTCTACTCTCCTCCTTACCTATACCTCTCGTCAATACCTCTCCTCTCAGCGTCTTCTCAGACCTCTTCTCTTCTTCTCTGCTTACCCTTACCTCTCTCTCTCTGCCTCTAGAATCTCTTTTGCTGCGGACCTCCTACCTCTCTGGTGGGCCTCCTCCTCTTACCTCTCTACCCTCCTCTCTCTCTTACCTCTGGAACCTTACTCTCTACTTCTTCATCTTCACTGACCTCTTACTTCTTGTACCTTCCTCTCTACTTACTCTGGCACTGTACCATACCCTACTCCTCTGGACCTGCTACCACACCTTTCCTTCAACCTCTCTCGAAACCTCTCTCGCTTACTGCTCTGCACCTCTCCTGCTCAGCTTCTCTCTCCTCTTCTGCTCAGTACGTTGCGTATTGCACGGTTCTGACAATCAGGCACGGCTTTGAGGGCACCACCCCGTCGGTTCTCCCCTTGTTTATCTCGATCGTATCGTTAGCCACGATCACCACATCGTTTCTCAGGTCAATTGTGACACCGAGCCGTTTCAGGATGTCGGTTCCGATGATGGTTTCGGTCGTCTCCTCCACGATGAACATGTCATGGCGGATGAGCGTTTCTCCTATCCTGATTCGTAACCGCTGCGTGCCCGTCACTTTCAAAGAATGCCCGCCGACCGTCTGCATCGTGATTGAAGATGGGTTTACTGGAACCCCGTTGAACCTCTTCGTAATTGACACTGCCGCTCCTGTGTCTACTATGGCTCGGACAGACACACCTTCTATAGTTACCTGGAGGACTGGTACTCGCCACCGACTCGGCATGGATAGAGAGAAACAATGGGCACATTGACGTTGGTGCAGAATCTCGCCACATGACCACTCTGGTTGCATCGGAAACAGCGGCGACCGTTCCGGATTACCCGTACATTGCGTTGTGAAGTGGTGCTTGAAGACTCTATCGACAACAGCTGCTCCACCATTTCGGATAGGCGATTTACTTTCTGTTCCAACTCAGCATGCTGGATGCTTCTCACTGTCACTCGTTCCGACAAATTCTGGGCGACCGTCACCAGATCCAACGCTTTGCTGTCTCCCACCATCGACGCCAATTTCACCTGATCACGGAGTGGATCGGGCAGACTTCGGATAAACTGCTGTTTCAGTAGGCGCTCTCTTGCGTTGCCCTCTAACTCGGGGAGCCCAATCGTTAGATGTCTGTCCAGCTGCTGGAAAACACACCATCAAATCCTCCTGTTCGTCCCATCTGGCTGCGTGAAATCGTTGCAGTGCTCGTTCTCTCTCCAGATCCTTCCCAAATTCTGTACACAAGGC